>JAULBV010065555.1:7886-28195 GCA_032358295.1 Pterothamnion heteromorphum | reverse complement strand
GTCGGGCAGGTGAAAAAGCAGGGGGAATGCGTCTGTTCGCTGCATATAGCATGTACGCCATTGAGAGTGCGTGGATACATGGGTTTGCTGAAGAATGCATGTTCTTTCGCGGAGATGGGAGGCACGGTTCGTTCGCGACTAGGGGTTTCGTGGGCTACGTGCTATATGTATCATTCTCGTTGTAAAGAGACTGCGAAGAGAAGGGTGAGGCTGTGAGGCTGACTTCGTTCGTTTTTGTATCCTGTTACAGTACTTTTTACTGGAGATATGCAGGGAGCGGACTGAATTTCTGGCGCGTACACTGCATGGTAAATACGGTAATTTCACATGCCGCCTTACGAACAAATAATGGACGTTCCTTAATACGGTACGCTGTTATTTCGTAGTTAATCAATCGATTGCATTGGTTTCGTATCCAATAGACCAATACATTTCATATTGGTGCCTTATTACGTTACGTACGGCACCAATACATACTTCCTCTGTAACATCGCACACTATGTAAATCACATGCTTTCTTACTGGAGCTTCTGCGGAAAACCTCAGTGAAATGGAACGTACCGCGGCATTTTAGAGAAGATAACCAGTCACTGTAATAAGATATATTGGAGCAGTAATAGAGTACAAGGTCCCATAATACGAAATCGAAGGACCGTAATACTGGCACACGTCACTCGGTTTGGGGTAGATGTCGCACTACGTAGGTTATGACGTAATGAACGTACGGTGCGGAATCGTTTAAATAACCTAGCACTGCATCTTACGTAAGGGGACACGTGATGGCACGGAAGGAGACCATATTCTGTACGTAAAGATCGCTGTGATGTTCATGAAGATAACAAAGCGCTGTACGTAGCGTGACATGCTATTGCATGTAACGTACGGCAATAGACATATATTGCAGCACGCCTTCTTACGTATTGTGGGATGTGCCTAAATGTAAGGATGCACGACACAATACATGACACCACACGGCATGGAACGTAATGGAACATACAAACGCATGTAGCATAGCATGCTAACGCATGTAGCATAGCATCCGAACGTATGTTGTGCCACGGATGTACACATTAAAACCACATGACACAGTACGTAAGAACAGTATTATGCGTAATAATGTCATATGGAATAGAGTGCAACGTGACAAGGAAACGTATTATGGTTCGCGATGCAAATAATATGTCATCGCCCGACCTTCTAAGAATCATACTGTTAATTTAATACTAATGCACTGGAATATAATAATGCACCAGTGCTTTCGCGATTGACGCGCGCAAGTTTTTAGCCTAAATGCGGTGGATACCCCCCAGATCTGGGTACCACAACAAACATTCCTTTCCTTAGAACGTTTCCTCCGTGTTGGAATCCCATGCCGTTCTCCGTTGCAGTGCAGTCTGCGTCACAGACATGGTACAGTGCGATACGTCGAACGCGCCTTCCCATCTTCAAGACAGCTGCGTGGTTGTCCAGTATTGAGTAACAGACACTTGTACGCGACAAACGACGAACGGAGCACCACGTATCCCCGTTTGATGCCCGTAGGATACCGTACACGGCATAAAATTCCAGCCGCCCGGCTTCATCTGACAGTTCTTCGAGAATGACCTTTTCTTGATGCCCGCGGTCGTTCAACACGACGGATATGGCACATTCCCTCCGGACGGAGTGATGAGGATAACATCTGCGGCGCCCGCCAAACTTCAGTGTCGCGGTGAACGTTGCGCTCTTCCACCACGACAACGTAACTTCATTCGTTGAAACCTGTCCCGCGTACCATTCTTCGAGAAGGCGAAAACTTTCAGTCATGGTACTGTCCATTGTCGGCCTCTTCAAGTGACCGATTGATTCCCACTTGTATGATCTTCCGGCCGGGTTGTTGATTTGACCGCAGAGGTCAAGCTCAGTCAGGACAGGTTCGCGGAAGGCATCACGTAAAGCATCCCTGAACGAGTCCAGAAAGTCAATGCAGGGTCTTGACGTTTCGTTCAATCTCAGACTTTCCTCTCCCAACAGCAGACGTCGTAGTCCACGTTCCGCACATTTACCTTCCTCTTCGCTCCCAGCATTCCATGTTCTGAAAAGGTTAGAAAGTCTTCCCAGCCAATCCGACGAAAGGGCACGTTGCACCGCAGTTATGTGGGCACATGGGTGTGGATTAGTTTCCAGCCAGTTCTTGAACTTGCGATGCGTCATCTCAAGGATCATTTCACTGCAGTTCCTCGCGTGCCCGTAGTTGATGATAGTATGAACACATAACTCCAGAGCCCTGTGCGCATTCGGCTTGTTCAGAGTTTTCCCGGCCGGGCCATTGCTGCTGTGGAACTGTGCAGCAGCATCGATAAATTGTCTTACCGCCCGGGTCCTACGTCCATGAGCTCTCAACTGCCCCTTCTCTGTGAGTGCATCGCTTGCTTGGGGACCTTCCGCCTCAACCGAGGGCCAGTGGTATACAGATGCTACGAATTGTTGCAACTTCCGGGGTAGTAGGAAGACAGATGCTCCTGTAGACCGGAACTTGTCGTTGAACGTATGCACGGCCGTGAGCAGCAAGCATAACTTGGTAGACATGGACACACTCCTGATCCCCGCAAACGTGTTTCCATTCCACTTGAGGAATCTACCTTGCGTGGGTAGGCCGTTCCCTGCAGCATCTGTCATGATGCGGACTTCAGCCGACCGGCGTTCCTCGTTGCACGATAGCTGCAAAAAGCAGACTTCGAGAACGTTATCGATGAGACCAGTTATCAGATGATCAGGTGCAGCTGCTGTGCTTTGCACAGAGTCAAAGCCGGCCGGCACAACGGGTTCCCCGTTCTCAAGTCTTTGCCGTCTATCCTCCAGTGAAAGATCTTCTGCGAGACGGACCAGCGGTAACTTGTCTGCCACATTGGCCGGTAAAGTTGAGAAGCCCAATAGCTGCGTAGTTCTGGAATCTGTAAGAAAAGGCCGTATCGCGTTTCGTCGCAAGTCAGATCGCATGCCACCCATCCTTCGGCTGTGCATTGCAGTGGAATACAGCTTGGACCCAGACGGAGCGTTTGGCTGATCTCTGAAATTGCAGAATGTGCAAAATGCCTTCGCATTGTGGCCACGAACGTCCGTCGTACAAGAAACGGCTGGGTAATCGCCGAAGAACCCAATAGTATCTAGAAAGATACGCACCGGCCGGCCATATGGATCGACGCCATCGACCCCTTGTTCAGCTCCTTTGACAAGATCAGTGTGTATTTCATCCATGACGGCGTTCGTTGAGTGGCCGTCCGGCGTCAGAGATACAACTCTTGTAGCGCATGTGGACGTCCTTGTCTCTATTGATGGGCCAAGGGGGAGAATGTAACACCCCCCCACGGATCTGGTGTCGGAAAGGCTCTTGTGTTGTTTAAACCCGTCCGCGTAGATCGCCATGCGGTAAATGACGTACCGTTTCCCGTCCGGGAGTGTTCCTTGGTTCCGGATAGGACGCCCCTCGAACGTCGGCCTGCTGCGACGGCCTCCCATCCATAGTGGCAACGCACGAACCACAGACACCGCAACTGTCATTATGTACGGTTCACTTTCGTCTCTGTCCCGGTGGTTTACATGTACCCATGTCAGACGCTCCGCACTCCCGCCCTTTGCGTGTGCAAGAAGCGAGGCGACGAAAAGGCATACGTGGCCTGTACACACGCCATCTTCTGGACGGATAAAGCAGCATACGTCTCCCGGAAACAGCCTCAGCTCTGCATGATTCACAGATTCTCTAATCGTGACTTGTGTCTTTTGGCGCGTGGCGTTCCGACCGGATGTTGACTCATTGTCACGTTCGGATTGTGCAGGGGCACATCTGCTCATGTGTATCACCGGCCGTTTCAGTAGAACATCGTAAACTGCCTGTTCACGCGCGTTCAGGTTCATTGTTGTACCATTCGTCAGTTCCGGCGCACAAAAAGACGAGCCGACGTACCACATCGAACCTAGAATCCCATCGACGAGGACATGGCCAGAAGCAGGGGCGTCATATGAACGCCTAGTACCACGTGTCCAACAACTCGACAAACTTCTGGCGTTGGGGCCTGTCGGTGCGCCGTTGCAGGGAAAGCTGAGAAGATCTCCTTCTTCACATGGGCAGGGTGCATCCTCATACTCTGCCCACATTGACAACTTCAAACCGGTTACGCGCGCCCTATGCTGCACGATCGGCGAACGCTCAATAGTAAGCGAGCCCGGCCGGGTCATGTCATCATTCTCGTATACGTCGGAGTAGAACGAATGTGTCACGACGTCGAGTTTGGCCCACTGAGACGGGAGCACCAAGCACACGCAATCACCCGGATCCTTCTTGCCAGCATTGACAGTCTGGACGAGAGTGGGCTTCATTTTCAGTCTCGTGTTGTCGTGAAGGTGCACGATTGCACTTGCTGGGAAGCAGTGGCTTACTAGCTGTTGCCAGCTCGAACCACGCATTGTCTTGTACGTACGAAGTTTCAAGCACGGGTTAGCTGACCGCAAAGCTTGTGCGATGAAACCGTATTGCTCGGCGGTCATATTTTTCCGGCCGGAGAAGCAAACACATGACAGCATTCGATCCCAGCTGACGATTGCACTCATTCTCTTCCGTAGATGCGGTAACGATACACTTGTATCGTCACATTCCATGCTTCCATCAGTCGGTTGGGGTGACGACAATACTTCTACTGCCGGTTCGTCACACGGAAAAATATCTGCTTCCCCCAGTACTGTTGAATGGACACACGAAGTTGGATAGAACTGATCGCTTTCCTCTTCTTCATGTTCCATGGGCGAGTTTGGTTGCGGCAGATCTGGATCAGCATTTTCCGGCGTAGAACAGGTTAAAAGTGCAGCACTTATTTCATCGGCCTGTTCATTGCACGCTGTCCGGCTCTCCGGCGGGGTAGCACATGGTAAACCGGCCGGTACAGAGTCAAGCGCGTTAATAGCTCTGGAGACGGCAGCTTGGTCGTCTAGGTCCACAGTTCCCTCGTCTGCGAATAGTGACCTCGATCGTCGATTTCCCTTCCGGCGAAACGGTCCGCAACCCACGGTGGGATGCAACCTTTGCCGCTTGTTTGGTCTTTCCATCCGCGTGGATGACTTGCACAAGACTTTCGTTGGCACCCGAACGAGCCGTTTGCGCCAGATCCGGCCGGGGATGGTGCCTGCGGAGATGGGATTGAAAACCGGGCAGTGAAGAACAAGTTGTATCACTGTATCGCTCTGCGTTCGTTGCCCCTGACACTGAATGGTGAGCAGATGGTCTTCAGCCCGGCCGGGTACGGTACTTGAGCAGATGGGAATTCTTCTCGCTTGCCTCAGTGGTTCTCTTGATCTTCACCTGTTCGATGTGTACCCTGGTACAATGCAGTCGATCGCTGCGCGCACGTCGCCCGTTACAGTGGATGGTGACGAGAATGGTGTTCAGCCCGGCCGGGTACGGTACTTGAGCAGTGGGAATTCTTATCGCCTCAGTAGTTGTGTTGACCTCCAGCGGTTCGATCTGTATCCTGGGACAATGCAGTCTATCGCTGTGTGCACGTTGACGCGGTACGTTGATGTGGCCCAGAACCTCTTCAGCCGGACCGGGTGCAGGACTTCAACAGTGCGAATTCTTCTTGCACGCCTCAGCGCTTAGCTTGAACTTGAGCTGTTACACCAGTATCCAGGAACACTGGAGGAGTGAGATGACGTCCTGGGACGGAAGAACGTATGGGTTCGGGACCCGGTCGGGTAGTGGTAGTGGAAGTGGCGCGGGACGCGTTACCATATACTTATATTGAAGTCGTACGGTCGAGGAAGACGGCGGGGACGGGACCCGGCCGGGCACTTGATGTGGCGTGGGACACAGTACCGTATAGTGAGAATGGAGTCGTACGGTCGATGAAGATGGCGAGGCACTGCGGAGCGTTGCGATTGGGGAATGGAGCGTTGCGACCCGCCCGGGTATGTGTGAAGAAATCGGAGATGGCTCTGGCCGTCTGATCGGAAATCTTGAACACTTCCAAAGGATTCCGAGATGGGTTTAGGGCCCGGTCGGGAGGGACACTAGCTGCGGCGTCTGGGTTGCAGCCGTCCACGGAAGTAGACGGAGATCGATGCTGTCGACGGAGACAGTCAGGTGGAAGGGAGTTGAAGTACGAGAACGGTAGGAGTGGGTCGGAGAGGAAACGAGCAGATTGAGAGCATTTCAGGGAGAGGTGGAAGTGGGATGCGTGATAGTTGAGAACCGTGAGATTGGGAATGGGGCGGTCCCAGGGCGGGTAGTTCGAGACGCACAGGGGTCGTGCACAGGCGTTGCGCGATACGAAGGGGCACAGTCGAAGTCGTCGAAGTTCAGAGTCGAAGGGTCGCCTGCACTGCGCGTGTGCGCGCGCGCGCGTTCAATACGTGTAATCTTCTGTCGGACGACCAATAAAATTCCCGAACCTTTCATAAGTATGACTTGTCATACCGCGCAGGTAAGATTATACGTGCGTGTTTTACAATATCATCGGTGGCATGGTAGGGTCCATAACAGCACTTCAAACGCAATTTACTGTAAACTACTGCCATACGAGTAAGAACAGCAAGGATGGAAGGTTCGGATTAACTCCGAACCCCTCAGTCGCACTTCTCTATAGTAGTGCCCCTGGGCACTACTATAGAGAAGTGCGACTCAAAATTGGACATGTGACAATGTAAAGTGGTTGGGATATAGGGTTACACGGGAGTTGAGTTTTCCACATGAAACAGGTGGAAGATTCTTCGGTTCTTTGGAGACAATTGGAAGTCCCCAACATAAGACCCTTCACAAATATAACACCGTACGTTCTCAAGAAGCATGGCCCGGCCATGAAATAGGGATGTTGGAGGGTTGTTGAAATCAGAAATGTATAAGTGTCTGAGGCCGTTCGTTATCCCAGTACGCCGTGGTTCTGCAACGAACTTTCTCAGATGGTATGGGGCCGCTGGACTTGTACCATGGCATTTTTAAATAATCTTTGCAGATGTTGTTCGTCATGGCGTATTCAAAATCCGGCCGGGTGCATAAGACATGGGTCGTTGAGAATTCATTTTCGAAAGAAGTATCTGGGTTCGGTTCACTTAAGTGAACCGAACCCAGGTACTATGGAATTCCAGAGTTTAAACGCTCCAGTTTTCACACCAAGAACCGGCCGGTTGATTAATTACAACTGGTGTAGCGGTGGTGAGACTCTCTGTGTTGTATTCAAGAACCAGCCGGCGTTCACTTGTAAGATACTTCTTAGACTAGTTCATTGTAAGAAGGCGTTCGGGAAGCCTGCTGCAGTAATGGTTCATTTCAAGGACGGTATTGACTATCCGGCCGGACTTAACTCACAGGCGTCATCATATCGAAGGGCCCATGATCGGCCGTTCGTTGTTGCGGACGCGGAACGTTCGGTTGACCTCCACGTTTCCTGTATGCAAGAACGTGCTGGTTTCATTTTATATAAGTGTGTGTATGTGATTGAGGCAGGTCTTCCTGAGACAACGAACCGGTCGGTTGAAGTACAATTACTGAATACAGCTTGGGGTACGAGGTAAGACAGGCCAGTTTAATTACTTATAACAAGTTGTGGCATGCCTAGCTTTTATGAAGAACCTGCCGGTAGAATATGTTGTCTAACGTGACACAGGTACACCTGTTCTTAAAGAAGTAGGGGCCGGTGCATTTTTGGAACTGGTGACACATGGTGTGGTCCACTGTTCCGTTTGACGTAACCGGCCGGTTTGCAGTTTCCTGCAGCCTGATTCAGACCTTCGCCTCTAATGTGTCTGTGATAATGTTTCTGTGACGAATTATCCATACGGGAGATGTAAAGGCACTCTTCTTACAAAACATTTACGATCTGAAAGGGAATGGCTGTTCAACATGGCTGTTCAAAATGCCTGAAGCCACATAAGATAAACTGCACTTGGGCTGCTCAATCATGCTCTTAGGTATATAGAAATTGCAGGGGAAGGGGAGCCCCTCTGTAAACAGTACAGCAACATTACAGAGACGCTAAAGCACTGTACGTTCTCAAAATATCTGGCTGAGAAACATCTGGGCCGTACGCATAATATAATACAGTTAATCTCTTGCACGTGTTTAAAATTCCCCCCCCCTTCGGCCTGGGTGCAACAGTTTATAATTTGTTTTTTAAAAAAATAAAAATGAAGTCAAATGCATTTTCCTTACAGCCGTCTGGTTGCGTGGTTTACAGTTGTCTGGTTTACATTATTTCGACTTCGCCAGCATGAAGCGCCGGTGGGATCCACTCATTCTCTCTTCCACCGCACCCTCCACCTCACCCACGCTTGACGTCCTCCCTCGTCCACTTCATCTCAACCTCATCTCTTTTTCCCCTCCGCACCTGTGTTGCCCGATCAGCATTCGGCTGGTGCTCCGCGCGAAATGCCGACGAAGAAGAATGCCAAGGCCGCGCGCATGTCCACAGGGTCCGCTCCGCGTCCTCATCCCGTCGTAATTGCCCCTCACACGCGTGGGGCAGTGAACGCCCGTCACCGAGTGCGCATGATGCAGCGGAAGCGGGAAGCTCCTGTCGATCCCGAACCGTCCTCCCTTCCTTCTCGCTCCATGCCTCGCGCGCGATCTGGGTCGGCCAGTGTCGTACCGCGATCAACACGCCGCAAGACCACCCGGAGTCAGGGAAAGGAGAATGCTGTGGATCGTCTCACTGCCAACCATGCTATTGCCGCAGCTCAAGTCCACAGTGAACTCCATCCCGCCGCTGCTATTCCACCATCTGAAGCGCTTGCCCCGGACGGGTCCACCCGGAAGAACTCTTCCACACCGCCGCGTCGCATCGCAAAGAAGACCCCACGCAGCGCGCGCCCGCCCGCCGAGAACCCCGTACCCGCTGCCAATCCCGCGACCAAGAATATCACACGCAACCCCCGGACTGTAGGGAAGAAGAGTCCACGCACGAGGCCAGCCGTCAAGATACCTCTACGTGTGGGCGGCATCGCGAAGAAGGCCCCACGCTGCGCCCGCCCGACCGCGAAGAACGCCTCAAGCGGCACTCAACCCACGACGAAGACTTCCTCACCAACCCCTCCAGGCCTCCTTAACAAGTCACAACGCACGGGCCCCGCCGGAGCCGCGCCCTCCTCAACAGCTGCGGCCGCCACCCCTGCCTGCGCAAGTACCGCGCCGGTGGGAGGACGCAAGAACTGTTCAAGCACCACCGCCGCCGCCGCCGCTGTGGTGGCAACCGTCGCAGTGCCTACCTCTGACGGACTCCAGCAGGCACACACTACCGTCCCCAGCCGCGTGCCGCCGGCAGGCGTGAACAAGAAGAACTTCGAAATCTCAGAGTCCCAGCCGCATACCGCCACCGCTGTGGTCGAGAAGACCTGCGCGCCTCCGGCTGCCGCGATGGACACGAACTGTGATCCGATGAAACCCTCAGTGCCAAACACCGCCGCGATCGAGAAGACAACGGCGCCGCTCGCCGGCGCGATCGAGACGACGTCTGTGCCGCCGCCCGCCGTGATCGAGAAGACAACGGCGTCGCTCGCCGGCGCGATCGAGACGACGTCTGTGCCGCCGCTCGCCGTGCTTGAGAAGACCTCCGAGGCGCTAGCCGCCGTTAACAAGGCGACATCTACGCCGCACACAAACGTGAACGAAATGACCGTTGCGCCCCCGGTCGCCGTGAGGGAGAAGAACTGTGAGCCGCACACCACGATCGATCTCGGAGAAAGTTCACGAGAAGCGCATGGCGATGGTCCCCGTCTATTGTCTGGAGTCACCGCTCATCCGGCCGGATCTGGGATATCACATTGTGATACTGAAGCGCACGGTGAAGTCTTAAGTCAGCCGCCTCACCCTGCTTCCGCACCCGCCCCCGATCCTGAACCTCGCGGAACTCAGCCGACCACTCGTGCCTGCTGTCGAACTGCCGCGCCCACCACAACGCGAAGAGAAGTACCGGCCGGTTCCAACAGTTTGAACCCTGGCTCTCAAGTCACAACTCTCCCTACGTCGAGTGGGACATTGGCATCCGACGCAAGAATGAGTCAGCGCACTTGCAATCCAGGTACTGGAGGTGGAACAGCACGGAATCAAACTGAACGCTCAGTCCCCCCGGCCGGGCGTGGTACTGCGCAGCCAAGGCGTCGTACTGCCTCGCAGCCCTTCCTTGTCATGCCTGTCGTGGTTCGTCGCAACACGCACGCTGCTTATCCGACAGCGAACCCATACGAACACCGGCAAAATGTGCAACACTTCGTCGAAACAAACCGCTTGACCGGCTTGCATAACTGGCAGGTCGCACCCCTACCTGTACTGGATATGAACCGATTCGTTCTGAATGAAGAACACCCCCGGCCGGACATGGATAGATTCAAGTGGCTTGCTCGTCACCAAGGTCTGGAACATACGACAGTCTGCTGGGAAAAATTCCAGCACGCTCACAAATGGATTCTAATCCCAGACACAATCCGGGCGGACAGAACCTTCGCGCGCGACGAGCTTGAAGCCTTGTATCTGGACCACATGGACGGTTTCATTGGAAGATGTGTGAACCACGGCCTGACTCCGACTATTCGGAACACACCGCTCGTGGCATGTGGTGATTCGTTGCTCAGCCGCTGGTGGCATAGGCAATTCTACAACAGGGCCTTCGTGACAGAATCTGTATGGAGGATAACGCACGGACTGCTCGTCCCGGCGGATGCTGGGGACTGCCCACTGAGACCTGCCTTGCGCCATCACATCTCTAAGATGTACCCGTCAACTCCTGCATGGCTGACGGAGCATTATTTTCCGGCCGGAATTCCTGCACCAACCCCTCCGTCCATATTCTACTACCATCTCGAGATGATCGCTTCCGTACACCCGACGGAGCGCAATTTCTGGGAATCTGTGGTGGAGCTGGAGTTTGCTGTTCTGTATACGTCGTCATGGTGGCACGAAGCTGCGAGAGGTTGTCGAGCGTTTATTCTTCCTGAAGATACTGTTCAGTGGCTCCAAGACCGCCTTGAAGATATTCCGCTGGACCCTGACACGCAGTTCGGACCGAACGGCCAGACAACTGTGCAGCACGTGTTTCGTGCGATGCGTGCAGCAAACGCTGCGCAAAGAGATGCTCGGAATGTGCTACACTTTCCGGGGACGAGTCTTTGCCCTTCCGAGTTTGTTGCGGCGTCGCAAGGGACGGGGCTTTTCAATAGCTTCGAATACACCGGTCGGCATTTCGAGCGAGGCCTTGCTCAGGGCAGCCGTATCCAGGAGCGAGGTGTCGAAAGAGATTTGCATGGGTGCATGCCTCGTCCGAATCGCCGCCGCCCGTTGCCAGAGCCTCTCCCTGCGTACATGCATCGGCCGACTCAACGTCTCCGCCGATGTTCCGATGGACCGGAACAAGGGATGCATATGCAGCGGAATTCCCCCCCGCCACAGCCAAGGTTCTCTCATCAGCCCACGTACTGGTCTCACCCGGATGAGCGTATTCATGATTACCGCAATCCGCACAACGAAGAGAGGGGCCATAACAACTATCCCCAGCAACACGACAACCGATATCCACCTCGTCGTACGCATGATCCCCCACACGCACCTGCTGGGATGGAACCGGACCGTCACCACCGCGCAGCTGCCCATGGGATGTACAAGGAAAGATGGAGTCCAGGAAGCCGATGAGAGGAGGACTTGGTAAGCGACGAATCCAGCCGGGCACTGCGTTCGGGGATACATGGAGTCGTGGATGGCGACACGGTAAGAGCGAAGGCGATGAGAGGATGAAGTGCGCGTCGAACCCGGCCGGGCACTGCGTTCATGAAGATGCATGAAGTCGTGGATGGCGACACGGCAACAGCGAAGGCGATGCGAGGATGAAGTGCACCGAGGGGCACTGCGTTCATGACGATGCATGAAGTCGTGGATGGCGACACGGCAAGAGCGAAGGCAATGAGAGGATGAAGTGCGCGACGAAGTTCGTCGCGTTCAACCCGGCCGGGCACTGCGTTCATGATGTCGCTTCCGCGATGTGACACGCCACGGACCGAGCCAACTTGACAGGAACGCCTCAGTCGAAATCAGTAAACAATGTTAGGGGACGAGAGCGATGGCAGCCACCAGAGGAAGCGGCGGGACTATGACATTTTCCGCGACTAACCCGGCCGGGCTACTGTTTCGTGCAGTGCCACGAAACATGGGCAAGATATGTGAGGGACACAGCAAGGTCTCTGAACGAAGATAGTCTGCCGGAGAATCGGCATGCCCGGACGGGTACTGAACTTCAGAACGGAATCCAAGTCGATAGATGCGCCACAATGTGAAGCCCTTTCTTTCTTTACATCTTCTTGCGCTCTGGTGAACTGCGTAAATCACTAAAGATGTTCTACTTCCTGATGCAACTTCAATCCAGTACCGTCGTAAAGAATTACTTCCACATTAACCCGTCCATAGAATCCGCACTGCTCTGGGACATTGCCGGAACCTCTTCTTCCGAAACTCTCGGATCCGCTTCTTCACTAGGAACTATATCCCCAGTTCCATCCCCGGCCGGGTCTCCGGCTTCCACGTGCAACGCGTCAAACTCTTTCGCAGAGACGCAGCACACAACGCGATTCACAACTCTCCAAACGCTGCTATCAGTTGGTACCAAAGCACTGATAATTCGATCACTTACAGCACTCGTTACGTCCATGGGTATGGGCTGAACCCCAGCCTCAGGATCAGCAATGCTCGGCTCTTTGATAGCTGGCTGTCTGATGCCGCTAAGCACAGCGCGCAAAACGCGGGCAATGTTAAAAACGACAAGCAGTGCATGCTCATGGCCTGCCAGGACGTCATGAACATCTCCCGGCCGGGAAGCAGCACAGTATCCATACAGCACCCGTAGGACGACGTCGAGGAGGTTAATAGGGCGACGCCAAACTCGCACATCGTCGCCGCGTCGGGCACGTTGAACAGTCAGCTTGCCACGCGGCCGCACTCGAACGTCATGTTCGATGAACACGACGAGGTCGCGCCGAAGTTTCGCGAACTCCTTGAAAGACTTCGTGTTGTGCTCCAGCGCATTTTCCTCCTCAAAAGATAGCATCGTTGGTATATCCGATACCTTCGGGTCGGGAATCTCACCCGCGGCCGTGAACCACGCCATCTTGACTGAGTCAAAGTCCATGTCGACCGCGTCGAACTCTGACCAGTCCGTGTATAGATATCCCAACCGCTCCAGAAAGGCTACAGGGGCCTCCTTTCTGGACTTGTTCAGCATATGTGTCAAATGCGAAAGCGCTTCGTTCATGGCGAAGTACGCAACATCTTCGCGATCAGGTGCCTTGTTGTTCAGCCCAATGGCACGTTTCCCGTCGTACACAGAAGATGACACACCTTTGTTGCGAGCAATATCCTGCGCTAGCTTGATGTGATTACGTGTTGTGTACCAACCACGCCCGGCCGGGTTCTTCTTCAACCATTCAGGAATGGTAGGCCTGTTGTCTGAGGAATGCACCGCATCATCCGGCCGGAATATATCGAACGCATTGAGTTGTGATCTGGCCAGACATAGCGCCACAACGCGATACCGGAAGGTAGCAGCATCCGGTCCAGCGCCCTCCTTGTTCACTTTCTTCTTATCGGTGGCCTTTACCGAAAAGAACAGAACTTCCAGCGCATCAGCAAACCCGACCGGGCTGAGATCTCCGTTCGGCCCTCCCATGTGGTGCAGGAAGTACGCAAGCGTACACCGAAGAAGGCACGGGTATAAGCAATCTGTCGAGAATGCAATATCCACATGTTGAACGGCGTTCCGCATCCGTTGCTCGTACATTATGACTGGTGTCTCATCCTTCATATCAATCTTCGTACGTCGAGATTTCTTGGTTCCTTTTCTAGAACCGGCCGGTGTGGAATCCTCCAGAGTCAGTTTCATGTTTGCAACTGAACGTATGGATTCCTCTAGGCGACTCAACCTGTCTACGACATTCTTCAAATTGTCTGTCAATGATTGAACGCACTGCGTCAAAGACCGGATACTGTCCCCACCGCTCAAGGTGTTCCTGCGTGGAGATGGGGTGGTGGGGGGAGACCAGTCCGGGTCATCACTGGATTCATCGTCCAAATTGATCCGCTTCCTCTTATTCCGGCCGGATTCTTCATGCTGTGCAGTTGCAATGACTTCCTCATATTCTTCATCTAGGAATAGTTCTTTGCATGGGGAAGGTGTCTTTTCCACTTGCACAGCTTTCGACGTCGACTTCACTTTTTTCGTACCAGCGCTTCCATTGCCGGCCGGCTCGTCATCCTCCTCGACAACGTGTACAACACTTTCCTGTGTTGGATTTTTTCCATGGCTGGTATCCTTCACGACATCGGCACACAGATCGTCCGAAAGAAGCTGGGCAACTTGAGTTCCACCATCGTGACCGTCCTTAACACCCGTTTCCTTGACCTCGACAGTACGGGTATTGGCGCTTGCTGTCTTGCCTTTCAGAGGAGTTTTACTCTTGATCGGGGATGACCTTGCAACTTTGGATTTCTGCAAAGGCGTAGTCCGGCGGGATGCCCGGCCGGGAGATCCATCACCCGGACGTTCCGACCCGGTCGAAGCGTTTTGCCGGGTTGGGCGATGAGGCGACTGCTCCTTGGCCGTGCGTGCGGGTGTCGTCGAAGAACGCGTGGCAATACCCTTGGACGTCCCCCCTTTTACAGGTACGGGGGGAAGGAGGTCTTCGACTCGGTCTGCATCTTCGACTGTTGCGGATTCCGGACGGACGTTCGTCTCCTTAGACTTCGACGTGGACTTCGCCTTTGCCCCGACAGTTGAAGTTCCATTTCCATTCTTGCCAACCGGTGCAGTCTTCGAACCTACACCGAATTGATCGTCATCTGTCTTCGTTCTCTCCGTCGACAGAGAAGAACCGGCCGGTCGAGCTGAAGACGAACCGCGGGGACGCAGGAGCGACTGCGTCACCTTCGCCTTCCGGGTAGGACGGACTGGTCCCATGTCGTACAGGTGAACCTGTATGCAGATGGTGTGACTCGAACGTGAGGAAGAACTGCAATTGAGGTCACTTGTGTGGTTCGAAACGAATCTCAGCCGACGGATTCTAGTGGTTATGTGCGCAGTATCCAGTGATCCTGAACAACTTTTTGAAACCATCATAAATTTATTGAATCTAAAAATTCACATGTCCAGTGGGATCGTTTTCATGAAACGTGTACAAACGTACAGTGCATTACCGGCCGGCGAAGCATCCAGAAGTTGGGCAGCGGGAAATTGAAGCAAAGCCCGTACACCAACGTCCATCTCCCGTACGAATGGGATCCCATTCTGCACACCACTCCTCCACGCAGTGGTCAACCTTCCGCGGCCGCGTTCGACATGGAAGTCTCCGACGTTCCAATTATGCACGAAACGATTGATGTTCGGTACATCCTGCACGACCGGAAAGTTGTTTGGTGGCGTGCGACAATCGAAGAGTTCCAGCCCTACACGACGAAATCCCAATTCCTCGGGCGAGGATCCATCGTTTACGCGGCCGCGCACAACTACTCACAAGAAAGGGCGACCGTCAAGTTTCTACCGGACTTCAGACTCATTCATACGACAAGAGGAGCCTCGGAATCAACATGGAGGCGACCCACGGATTCTGATGAATGTGATGGATCTGACTACCACGGAGAGAATCCCAGATCCAGCAAACGAGCGAAAAGACGTTCACTACCGTCATTGCCTGCACGCCACGCGACTCCACCCGGACGGGATACAAATGGCGAAATCGATGCGCTCTTTCAAAGAGTAAGAAGACTTGAGCGAACACTAGCGAACGACAGAATCTGCGAGCACAGCGAATTGATCGCAGAGAGAGTCGGTGCAATGCGCGTCAATCTCCGTCGAAGCTTGTTCGAGAAGGCACTCATGCCACCACGGCCGTGGAAAACCGTCGGACACACACCGTTCCAGGAGGTCCTGAGGTGTTCGGCAGAAGAAATCACGATTAGGAGTGACTATCGCATGTTTCAGTACCTCTCTGACGACATATTGAAAACCTTCACAGGAGCAGGCAGTACGTCGCCCTATTTCCGGCCGGACGCGACAGAGGTGCAGTGCAAGGCGTTCTGTGAGGCTGTGGATATCATTTTCCCAAGCGCGGCCGCATTCTTCGACTGGCTTGGGGTGTGCGGCGAGTCAGATGCAATTGCTTTATGTTACCAAGAAAGTCGAGACAGAGACAAACCTCTCCTGCGGTTGATGGGCTCTTTGGTCTACGACAACGGCGAGGATGACGGTCCCGTACAAATCTTCGGTGGGGCAAGTAGTACTGGCCATGGGGACAGTACAATGGGAACAGTCATGAAGACGGTTGTGGAGTTCGGAAGTTCAAGGTGGGACACGGAAAACATGTCGTTCATGTGCCGGCCGGCTGTAAAATTCGCGAAGCAGGGAGATTTGAGCAAGGCTACCGTTTCGAACGCCTTCTCGCTCTCGTGGAGGTATATACCGCCCTTAACGACGCGGAGATACACTCCACATTCATTGCAACCCTCCAGCGTCGTGTTGGGTGATATTATTATGCGTTATCCGGTTGTTTCAGCTAGAGGAAGTGCCCTATGTACTGAACTTCGGTGCCTTCTGACGGACGAGGTCCTCACAAGGTTCTTGACGTAAACGCTATAGTATTCCAATAGACTTCCATAAAATCGAATTTGAACTGCATAGTATGCTAATAGAATGTTTCATTTTAACTCATTGGATTATTATTTCATTATAAAACCTCTATGGTACTCGTAATCTGTTAATTTTGTCGGTCTATTGGTTACGTACATGTAGCGTTTACCGTATCAATATAATACATTGGCCCCTTGTTACCGTACCGCTGTATCCGAATAGTGCACCAATACATATAGTGCGACATATGGTTTAAGCGTCGAACCAATGGAATGCATTGGTGCCTTAAGGATTTACCATGCAGTGGATGACGACGACGAAAGCTTATTTGAAGACCTTAACATGTAATGGTCCTGACCCGTCTCGACCGCACATAAACGGAACCAATCGTCGGCCGACAGCATGGGAACAATCGTTAAACACTGGTGGGTCTCCATACCTTCCTTCATGGAGATGAACAACGCCGGCCGGCGTGAAGGATGTTGAACTTCGTGGTCAATTTGCACCATTGCGTTCGAGCGCCCATTGGCGCGAGACGGCCCCGGCTGACGGTCGCGAGCGTGTACGTGACGTTGCTCAAGGCATGCGTGTTGACAAAGATGCGCATATCGCCGGCCGGCTCGGTCCATCCGGACATACGTAGCCGACGTGCAGCGTTGCATCCATGCGCCCGTTGGGGCGAGTGGCCCGACGGTCGTGATCGTGTTCGTGACGTGACTGAAGGCATGCGTGTTGACGGAGATGCGGGTTTCGCGGGCCCGCTTGGTCAATCTTGACAAACGTGGTGGACGTGCAGCGTTTCGTCCAAGCGCCCGTTCAGGTGAGTCTGCTGACGGTCGTGATTGAGTTCGTGACTATGCTGAAGGCATGCGTGTTGACATAGATGCGGGTTTCGCCGGCCGGCTTCGTCAATCTTGACATACGTTGTCGGCGTGCAGCGTTTATTCCAAGCACCCGTTCGCGTGAGTTCGCTGACGGTCGTGATCGTGTTCGTGACGTTGCTGAAGGCATGCGTGTTGACGGAGATGCGGGTTTCACCGGCCGGCTTGGTCGATGTTGTCTTTCGACGTGGACGTGCAGTGGTTTGCGTTCGCGTGTGCGCACCAGGCAGATGCCACCCACGATTGCACGTTCGGAACCCTCCTTGGATTGAATCAGCTCACCAATCATATGATGACATTACATGAATTTATAAAGTTATCATACACGATGCTGATTATCGGCTGTGCCCTCTTCCGTACGACACGCCACCAATGCAAAGTGCACTTTGTTGCCTTCCACTCGACCCGCCTACGACGGCAATGCTGTGGCCCTGAAATTATTTATACTCATAGCCCTACTGTTGCTTATGTTTACTACTGACGGGTACATGTAAAATGAAATTGTTTTGAACGTGGGCGGTACTGCTGGGAAAGTTGCGGCTGCTGCGTCCATGCGCTCGTTAGGCCGAGTCGGCCGACGGTCGCGAGCGTGTTCGTGGCGTTGCCCATGGTATGCGTGCTGAGGGAGATTCGGATATCGCCGGCCGGCTTGGACGAACTTGCCATACGTGTTCGACGTGCAGCGTTTCTTCCAAGCGCCCGTTCGCGTGCATCGGTCGACAGTAGTGGGCTTGTTCGTGACGTTGCTGAAGGCATGCGTGTTGACAGAGACGCGGATAACGCCGGCCGGCTTGGTCCATCTTGACATAAGTGGTCGACGTGCAGCGTTTCGTCCATGCGGCAGTTGCGGCGAGTCGGCCGACGTTCATGAGCGTGTTCGTGATGTTGCTCAGGGTATGCGTGCTGAGGGACGTGCGGATATCTCTGGCCGGCTTGGTCCATCTTGGCAAACGTTGTCGACGTGCAGCGTTGAATTCTTCTCCTTTCCCTTTCAAAGTCGCGGCCGCGGTTATAGACTCACGACGGCTTTCAAACACGAAATCACGACAGCGAGGCACGAATGCTAATAAACAGGGATGCATGAGACGTACCACGGACCAACACATGTCGCGGCCGCGTTGGAATCAGTTTTCCGTTCACTCTTTTATTTTCCAACTGAACAGTCAATGCAGGAGATGTTCAGGGAAATCTCAACCGTGACTATACGTCAGTAATATCGGACAGCGTCAGTAAAGTCGCGGCCGCGGTCAATGCCTCACGGTGGCGTTCGTGCAGTAAGCCATGATAGCGAGGCAGGAGAGGTACAATTAACGGTACTCTCGTACTTTTCAATTCCGATTCTGCCGTGCACTCTGAACCGAGACCGGTCTCGGTTCAGAGTGCAGTATCTATCTGGCCAGATACTTTGGTCATGGCATATGGGATACCCGAAGAACAGTCGCGGCCGCGGCGCACACTCTGGCGATGCTTTCGGAATAAGAGAGGCACGAGACGTACGTCTGTGTCTGCTCCAACGAACAACAATGTTTGTGGACACTGTGAGTTCAGTACAGTCGCGGCCGCGGAGCACAGTATCCAGACGGCTTTCCAACAGGGAGGCCTCTTTTCGCCCGAAGGAACGACAATTGTCGCGTCCGCGTTGCATTCCGTTGTCCACTGTCCGTGTTCAGGTCATACTTAGTGTTTTATACTACAGCCTTTTGTACAGTTTCATACCAACAATGGTTTCCATTTATTGGGAGGCGTCACAGGGACGTGAAACAGATTTCGCGGCCGCGATGAACGCGGTGTTGTAGAAGGATCGTGGACCATGGGTTATGGAGACGAGCTCCTACTTGTGGAAGTGTACAGCAATGACCATGGCCATTGCTGTACTGTAAACCACTGCAGTGCTCTATGACGTATAAATATAACCAAATTTATCGTTCTCAGTCCTCGGTATCTTATTACAGTGCCCGCCGACGGCTCATATCACGTGAGTACTGTTTTACGCCAATAAAATGGGCGTAACGGGCGGAATCGTGTAACACGTGTACGTTTGACGAGTGCGTGCCGCGTTGTCAAGGCGCGGGACGCGAGCGTCGCACTGCAGCACGTGTCGTTGCCCGCAGGCATTGACGTGGGCGTCTGCCACGTCATCTGCAGTGCAGGCCGCCACTCACGCTGTAAAGTTCCTTACAGATACTGCGCACGTTGGTGCACTCCTGGCACCACAGGCCGCAACACGCTCGCTGTAATTCGCGGTGACCGCGTCGTCGTCCACGCGCCCCGCCTGCCACGCGCACCCCTCCGGCAAAGCCTGCACTGGGGCATTGCGGCCTCGCACCCGTCCCGTCCGCTCTCAACACTCCACTCCCGCCGCTCCCGGCCCGCGAACGGGCCCGCCCGCATCTGGACTCCCGCTGGCCGCCGCCCGCCGACCGGCCCGCCCCGCTCTCTCATTTCGACTCCCGCCGCCCGCCGCCCCGCTTCGTTCTCACATTTCGCGTCGCCGTTCCCGGTGGCCGCCGCCGGGGCCGTCCCGCTCTGACAAGTGCAGTACCGTTCGCCGCTGCCCGCCGGACAGTCCGCCCCGCCCTCACATCTCGCGGCGCACTGCCCGATGCCCGCCGGCCGGCCCCACCGCCCCCGTACGTCACATTGCCCAGCCCGCTGCCGTGCCGCACCGCGGTGACAAGTCGCGTAGCCCTGCAAGATGGCCACCACCCGGCCACCCTCCATCTGAAACGTCGACTCACGCCGCTCGCCGGCCGCCCGCTCTGAGACGCTTCCAGCCGCTGCTCGCCGCGCACCACCCGACCGGGCTGGA
>JAULBV010064444.1:0-28282 GCA_032358295.1 Pterothamnion heteromorphum | reverse complement strand
CCAAAACGCAGTCCAAGACGGCGTGCAGGAGAACAGGGAGGGAGAGGTCGGCAGAAGTCAGGACGGCGACGGAGAAACCGGCGAACCAGATGGCGATTACGATAACGGGTTAGAAATTGCCGAACCAGCGCAGAACCTGTCGCATCGTTCAGGAGAAGACCTCTGGCGACCTCCAACACGGGACGAACATGTCAATGAAGACCTTCGAGATCAGGAGGAGATTCGTGCACTGCATGGTAAAATAGGAGTGAAACACCAGAATCAGGTGATGCACAAAGTAATCGACATGTCGTCTTAAACCTGGTGTTTCATTGTCGTATTGTAGTGGGTAGGTAAATTAATAGCGCCGTCGCGTAAAATCTTTAATTTACCGTAATTAGTATTCACAGTGAGACATCGGAATGCTTTACGGCAATATGGAAACACTAAAATGTCCAAAGTTCGATCCGTTCGGAGACATTTGCTAAGAGTTGGAAAAATAGTATGTGACATTAATAAAATGCCATGTGGAACTGATAAGGGGACATGGCAAAATAATAGGGCAACAGTACATTTAATTTGGACTTACGAGGAGAAGGATTGAAGGGATTCACGGCTTAGAACATTTCGTATCATGGCGCAGTGTTCATCTCCTTTCACCAAAACGCAAGGAAAACGCAGCACGACAGTACCCAGTGTGACATTATCGCACTCGATGGTACTCGGTGTAAAACTTCGAGAGGTTAGGGGTGGATTCATCTTCCAAGACACCGAGAAAGTTTTCTCAACAGGTGCATGAGTGAGGTCCCCTTGCGGGGCTGTTTCCAGTACCGGCCGGCTGACGAAGCGACCATTTTCAGCGTCCCAGTGCGTCGTCGGGAACTGAATAACTGGCCGGTTGAAAGTGTCATTTTTCTGGCCGGATGAACTGGCCCCTCCAAATATGCGTAACGGTTGTGACTCATCTGTGTCATCCCAATCCATGGAAGCCATGAGCCTCAACCGAGATTGGCCTTGAACCTTGAAATTGCGCATGATGAGATTGCGGACATCTTCATCACATGTCACACCAAGCCAATCGAACATAGCGGCCGCCGTTCGAAACTTAATGTGAGCTTCGCTTCGACGGACGTCCATTTGAATTGCCGTAAATGGCGGTGTGAAAGCGACACGGTCGCAGCTGAGATCGTCCGAGAAAGTCTTGTGGATATCCGTCGCGATGTACTGAAATAACTTGAAATCGGCACGAATAGTGTCCTCCTCCGACACACAACACAGCACTTCACTGAAAACAGACCCACCGACTTTCCACGGACGTGTAGGAGAAATGGCAGACTCGAATAATGAGCGGCGAAAGATTCCACGTATTGCGGCCACTCTTTCTAGTATGAAACCGTCATGATCGCATGACGAACTGGCGAGGACACTTTTCTCAACCTTAGCGACTTTGCGCCACAGCGTTTCCAAGGACCTGGCCAGTTCTGAACAAGTCGGTTCTGAACCCTTGACACCGGGGATTGAGCTGTCTTTCCGTGATCGCTTGCCCGGCCGGTGCGGGCTCTGCATCGGAGATTGGGCTAAGCGCGGTGGCATGAGACTTTGTTGAATAGTTTCTTCCCCTTCATCATCATCTCTGGAAGGAGACATGCGCCACGTAGTCTCGGCAGAGTCCTTGGATTTCCCGACGAGGCGGCGGTTTCGACGAAAGTAAACCGATGCTCGTTGTTGCGCATGTCCATGAGCGGCCGCATACATTATGGACCCTTCCGCCACATTTCCGGAGCGTCCCTTGTACAGCTTGATGGCCTCTGTTGTTGCTGGCCACCATACTGTCCTGCCGTCCGGGAGTTGAAATCGCACATCGATGTTGTCAAAGGGGCTCGGCACATCGACGTCCATACTGGTAGAAATCACGATCAAATGTCAATCGCTGCACGGACGAAGAATGTTGTCGTTGGATATGAACAGAATCCGGCCAGATCATGGCCTGCGAGGCGAGTTGAAATACGCCGTCGAATAGGCACATCAGGAGGCGTACGTGTAAACATACTGAATCAACCAAAACGTAGTATTTCGAAACTTAAAATTCCGTTTCGTTGCGGCCGGCCGTCATTTCCACCGTGACGTCGTCGTCCGTTTGCCCATCCTCCTTGCCCGACTGCAGCCGGTATCCCTTTCACTTGATCCAGGACTGGAGCGATCCACCCGATCGCCATCATGCCGAGTCGGGACGGCGGGAAAACCCGCGCCACACGAAGTTCAAGACTTGTGCAATCGCAGATCTGCTCAGGAGAACCATCTGTTCGAACTGGGCCCAGCACGTCAGCAACCGTCACTGCAGACTTGGAGCCCAAGCAGACACCGGCACTTGATCCGAAGCAAGCGACGCCTCCGAGCAAGGCTGCCACTTCTCCCGGAAAATCTGGGATGAAACGACGCAGTACGACAAGAATGTCCCCTGGCACTACCCGAACGACTTTGAAGTCCAGTCCGGCCGGTACGAACGCAACGAGCAAGAAGGGAAAGAATGCAAAGAATAAGGCGTCCGTTGCTGTGGGAAAGGAGAAGTCGGACGAGATTCCTGAGGCAACCAACGTGGGACAGGTCCGTACGCAAAACGTAGAGGCATCTGTTCAAACCCTTCGTGCACAAGACCAGAATCGTGATCGTCCTGATGAAGCCGTGGGCCACGCTGTGCAGTCCGATTCGAATAAGTCGGGAGACAAAGACGTGACGTTTTCCCCAGGCCCGGATGATGGGAGCAGTTCTAACAGCATAGCGGAGGTATCTGACGGACGTGAACGATTCACTGCACAGATTGAGCGGGAAGAAGTGGTCGCCTTGTATCCTCACGATGGCCGTACTTCGCCAGAAATTACCCTTTCGGAACTGCGCCCAGTCCCGCGGAAGAACCGTCACTCATTCCCCGGACTTCGTCCATCCGAGAAAAACCTCACACAGGAGGCCGCTGGTTCTGCTTCAGGCGGGAAGAAGAGAGCGCGGGAAATTGTTGATGTTGCAGATGATGGAATAGTGGAGAAAAGAGGGAAGTCAACTCCTGCTTTGACCCGGCCGGGCGCAGCCGTTGGTTACACCCACGTTTTGCAGGACGAGCTGTCGAAGCTAACATGCAAGATGAACGTATTGCAGGCTTCAGTGGACACTATTGCGTCGATTGTTACATCGTTGCAGAACTCGGCGGGTTCCGGCCGGATGGCCGATGGGAAACAAGGCACGTTCAATGACGAAGAAAAGAACCAAGACAAGCCGGTCGTGCAGTACGAAGGTATCATGCGAGATGCAGTGCCACATGTGGACATTGCTTTCGATTGGCAGACTGTTGGAGGTTGCCTCGCTCGTTGCGTCTTCGTGAACTTCATCGAGGCAATGATGAAAACTGAGAAGGTGTTAACTCCGTCCGGAATGTTGCGCGTGTTAGAAGTTATGTTCTTCTCTGTCAAGGCTACTGACAAGAAGATCGTGAACTTAACAGGTTTCGGGCCCGCTGCATCTCACCTCAAGAAACGCACCATGTCATACATTCTAATTTGCATGCAGCAGAACCGGTTCCGCACGTTCCGGACGGATGAAGACGTCGAACTTGACGACGACCGGCCCTGCTTACCTTCCTGGTTGAAGCACATGAAAGGCGGGACGAAGACATTCATCGCAAAGAGCCACATTGATTTGGCGCAGAAGGCAGCCGACAACAAAGGGGACGCCCGTCAGTTGTACGGGAGTAAGCTGGAAATAGCTTTGAAGCAACGCGACCCTGGGCGGGATGACATTGCGGTGTATGTCATGTCGAAAGTGCTGTCCAGCCTCGTCAATCTGCAGCACAAATCTCGGCGGGAAGCACCGCAGGCTTTCTTCGAGGTATTGGGATATGTCTTCCTCGATTGGAGTAAGCACAAGTTCAAGATGAAACCCACAGATCAAAAGTCATTGAAAATGACTTGGGTAACCGGCCGGTCTGAGCTCACCATACCTCCGGACTCCGTCTTCCCCGACATGAAGCTTTTCGACGAGGTCGGTGCACATGACCACAACAGCGCGGCGTTCGTGGAATTCGCAAAGTCGAGGCGGGAGATGTTACTTGTCGTGGAGCATGATGTCATGGTGCGATCGGCCGGTAAGTCTGAGGCACAGAGAGCGCATCGTGGGAAAGACTTAAGGACGTGGCGTCGGTGTGTGAACCTTCTCGATGTTGTCCTTGCAGTACTGCACGGCTACTGCACAGGTGGCCGTGCCGGTGAAAGCGAAGATGTTCTTTCCGCTCACAAGCAATCCGTCCGGATCGTGTATCACATCGCCCGAGTTCTGCGGATAATCATTTCCAGTGTACGTTCGCCAGTCATTTCATCCCCGGATGTTGACTTGGAATCGGAGGAGAACAGAACACTTCCCGAGTTTGACGTGCAAGATCGCGTGCGGGACCGGGTAATGGCCATCTTAACACCGACGGACTGTAACACCGGCCGGAACATCCATCGAATCACATGCTGCGTTGCTAAGGAAGTGTTTGACCGACTTCATTTGGGCAATGGAGATGGTTCTACAGATGACAGGGGAGATGACGATGTAAGGAAGGAACCAGAGACGTTGCGAAATGAGCCACTGCCTCCTACAGAGGATACAATGGACGCAGTTGAACTTTGACGGCCGTGGAATACTTTTCCTTGCTTCGTAGTGTTGGTGTTTCACGCTGGAAGACGTGAAGTGGTTGTGACAGCGGGCGGCGCGTGTCGACAGGAGTGCAAAGTAGGAATTGAAGGAGTGGAGAACGGTTCATTCTGTTCTTATCATTCAGTTGTATCATCGTCGATAAAGTATGAATGGACGCATTGACACCTCTCGAAACGGCCGGAAAGTCGGTCTGGATACTTGTAACGGAGCAGTGCTCTCGCGGAAATCCGAAACGCTGAAAAGACAGCAGAACACGGGCGAAACGTTGCAAGCATAACAGGAAAGGTTGCGTCTGTATAGATTGTTCCGGTTTAGGCAGTCCGGGTTTGCCATCCCTTATATAGATGGGTTTACCTACTGGAAAATGACGGTTTCCGTCCCGCAGGCAATTGCGCGATATCCACCGCGGCCGCGAGCTTCTCGATTAATTCGGGTACGAGTATAACTAAATCTCTGTCTAGTTCTCTGCTTGAGCGAGCAATTGTATGTGGGAGCCGTTAAGTGCTCAGAGAGACAGTAGTCACTGTGCTGCACAGCAATGACGGAGAATGTCCACGGAAGGGACGGCACGGCATTGAATTGAGTTGAATTCGGCAGTATTCTGGTAAATTACATTTCATGCGCATGCGTATGCACGTATCGCAGCGCGGAAGTATTCCGCTGCCACTCTTTCGCAACACATTGAAACTTGTACAGTTACCTCCCGTACCCTGCAGGGTACGGTAGGCAACTGTACACAACCTACGCATGCGTATATGTGGCCGCGTAGAAACTAAATTTCAACTATAATTAAAGGCTCGGAGCAATCTGTACGGTAAATTGACGAAATGTGGCATGCACGAATGAAAAGGAAGCGCATATTTTAAGTTAAAATAACTGCAGTCAACTGGGTTCCGGACCATGTCGGCCGAGATTCACATGAATCCCCCAATCTGAGGAGCATCACCCGTGAATGCAATAGCTCGTCTCCATCCCGCCGTCCTTCTTCGCACCCATACCGTCGCCCAGGTATCGGCCTGTTCTCGCCGGAGATTTCTGCTTGTACGCTAGTCGTGGTCACTGTTTCGGTGTGTTGCAACAGGAAAATTGGCCACGGGTCACCACTGCCTCTCTGCGTCCGCAGCCGATGCAAAGCGCACGATTCGCTGCACCTCTATAACAAGGCCTGGACTCGTCGACTTCCTGTGCACGCGGGTACGCGCTGGCTGGCTGTCGAAGTTGTGCTATGCAAAAATTGTCTTCTATGCGGCCGATGTGCTCCTTTCGTCCTAGACTATGTTGACGTGTGCGCCCGCCACCACCCCCACAAGGCATGGACGAGTATTGGCGGCGGCACCAACTCGCGTCGCCGCCGGCCCCGGTCGTGTCGCCCACGTTCTCGGACCCCGCTTCCTTTCGCCGCGTGGCCGCGGCCGTGCTGTTACTCTGCGAGCCGTCGCTGGGCGCCATATTCGTCACCAAGGCGTTTCTGACGCAGTACAAGTTCACGTTCCCGACAACGCTCATGGTGCTACAGGCCGTGCTGCCGATAATTTTGCTGCGACTGGCGTCGCGCTTGCGCCCATCGCTGGTGTCCATCGTGCCCATCAAGCCTGCTGACTACCGTCGTCTGGCCATGTCCACACCGTTCTTTGTACTCAACGTGACTGTTGGCCTGTGGGCCTTGTCGTGCGTGAACAACCCCATGTTCTCGGCCGTCCGGCGCCTGACCGTGCTGTTTGTCATGGGCGCCGAGTGCGTGATGCTACACAAAACACACCCGCGCGCTGTGGTGCGGTCATTGGTGGAGCTGACGCAGGGCGCGTTTGTGTTGGCGCTGGGCGACGTGAAATTCACGCTGCAGGGTTACTCGCTTGCGTTTATGCTAGCACTTCCGGTGATAATCGCCATGGCGCTCGCCGCGCGCGACCTGCAGGCGGCATGGGCGTTCTACCAGGCGTCGCCGTATCTGCGCGTGAGTTTCTTACCTAACGACAGAGCTTGCCAACTCGCAGGCACGCGCATCAAATCCGATTCATCTTTACTACAGTCTCCAACCGAACGGCCAGACTTATGTACATTGTGAACTATACAGCATAACCGTAGCGTCCATGTCCACCCCCACCGCCTCTGCCGTCCATATCGTCACGCGGATCGCGGTCATTGCGATTATGGTGGCGGCCGTCGTCGAAAAAGTCGCCGGGGGATCTTGGGGAACCATCCTCTTCGACTTCCTCATCCGGATAAAGAACTAGACGCGGCCGCGGCGGTTGGGACTTCATACGTTTCCGAACCTCGGCCGGGGACGCCAATCTAGCTTCCCTGTAGTCAATGGGTGTTGGAGCACCGAAGCGGGAGCGAAATTCCTGTACCGTCATCTCCTGCCGGCTGGTTCCGTCTGGTTGCCGTGATGTGGAAAGAGCATGCCACTGTTGCATCTCTTCCATAAACGCTGTGAACGTGGGAAACGCAGCTGCAGTTGGCACCGGCACGTTCCGGCCGTATCCGGACGGAGCCGTAAGCGAATGTGAACGAAGAGGGGACGTCTGCTTGTAAGCCGGCCTTGTTCGCTGCGTCCCGGACGGACCACGACTCGGGTGCGTACGTGTACGTGGATGCGGTGACGACTGCGGCGTTGGAGTCCAAGCCCCGCCGCAATCACGATCATTTACGTACGGCCGCGCGTCATTCTGTTCATCGTTGACGTAGTCCATCCTTCTGCGTTGGTGCGGACGCTCTGATCCGTCGGCGTCCATGCCATACCTCGGGGAAGGGATGTTGTCCCGAAGAGGCTCTTGAACGGGCTCGGGCAGTGGGCGACGTCGGTTGTTGCGCGGCGCATACCCGTATGGGTCCAACTCAACACCGATCTCGTATATGCGGCCGTGGTGGTGGTTTCCACGTGCGAAGCGCCGGCCAGCGACTTCATTCGCGTTGTAGATACCAGTCGAGTGTGAGGACCACACGAATTCACACTCGCGCAACGGCGTACCAGGAAACTCCAATGTATTCCGATCTTCCGGTCGGGTGTCAATCGCACGACGCATTGCTTGAAGAATGAAAGGGACGGTCGTCTGACCATTTGGACCGCTCCTTGTATCAGGATCGATCGGAATGGACCCAAGCCGGGCCTCCAGCCAGTCCACAGTGTCTTCTGGAAGAATGAATGCCCGCTGCCCCCTGGCGGACTCGTGCCACCAAGAAGCGAGGAATAACACGCCGAACTCCAGCTGAAGTAT
Source organism: Pterothamnion heteromorphum (assembly GCA_032358295.1). Classification (NCBI taxonomy): domain Eukaryota; phylum Rhodophyta; class Florideophyceae; order Ceramiales; family Ceramiaceae; genus Pterothamnion; species Pterothamnion heteromorphum. Next base: position 20,399 of record JAULBV010064444.1, on the reverse strand, counting down.
CTGGTCCCACATGCGGACCTCACTTGGGTGTACAGCGGCGCGTATCTCCAAGTGGTAGTAGAATACACTCGGTGGTGTAGGCACAGGAACCCCGGCCGGGAAGTAGTGCTCCGTCAGCCAGTCCGGCGTTCTTGGATACAGCCTCCGGAATTCATATCGTAGGCTTCCGTTGACTCGGTAGTCAGGAGCGTCGCATGGTAAGAGGACGTATTCTGTCAACCTCCATACAGCCTCTTCAATCAGGACTTGAAGATGGTTAAATCTATGCCACCAGCGACTTAGCAGGGAGTCACCAACCGCTACCAGAGGGAGGTAGTTGATATCCAGGTCTGTACCCGTCGCGGCCACGCGCCCGAGGAAAAGGTCCATGTGATCCACGTACAATACTTCAAGTTCATCTCGTGCGAATGTACGATCTGCCTTGATCGATGTCGGAATTGAGAACCAGTTGTGCGCATACGAGAACGTGTTCCACGCTGCGTGCGCTCGTCCACGGCCTTCGTGGTCTTCAATATACTTAAAGCGATGCATATCCGGCCGTCTGTGGTAGTTGCCGAGAACGAAGTCGTCATAGTGCAACGCATCCATCTGGTCTTCTTTCCATACATGATTTCCAGTCAGTCTCTGCGAGACGACAGATCTCCTGTGAACCGAACTTGTCGGACGGCTCGGATCAAGGGAAGGATAGTGTGCATGGGCATTCCGTAGGATATTCATCGGAATGCGGCGCAGTGGTTGAGTCGTGGAACGTCCTGCACTCCTGTTTGTGTGTGAGGCCGATCCGGCTGGATTATGTGCGGTCGTCGGTGTTGCCGGTTCTGCGTTGACATCCATTGCGACCATCTGTGAGGCCGATCCGGCTGGATTCTGTGCGGTCGTCGGTGTTGCTGGTTCCGCGTTCACATCCATGGCGGCCGTCGACGGGATTGCGTGCGAGTTATTCGCCTCCATCGCATGCATCGCCGTGGCGCTTGGGTTCCCAACTTCTGCCGATACGGCCTCTTCGGTCTGGCCAGTAGTCTGCACAGAGCAAATGGCAGGAGCGGGTACGGCGATCTGGTCCGGCGGAACCACGGCGCGGTCGGTAGAATGCGCAGGCAAGGCTGCTGAAGTCGGTTCGTTCGTGGAATGCAGTGTGGCTGCCTGGCTTTCCATGACGGCCTGCGTGGTCGGTGTTCCAGCAGGTGTCCTTGGGACGTCAACTTCGGCGACCGTTTTGCCCAGCTGCTGTGTGCGCTCCTGCCTATCCATCCCTGCCGGCGTGGAACTTGCAGGAACTTGGGTGACTTCTTCTGCAAGCGGTTCTGCACGTGCCAGAATGTCACTGTCACCTGGCGTGTTACTTCCACCAACTTCGACAACGTGCAATGTGACCGGCCGTGCGCGTGCGTGTTTGTCAACGCCGGCCAGCGTGGCACCAACTTCGGCTACGTCCAACTTGTCCGGCGTTGTATTTGACCCAAGTTCGTGAACCTGACCTTCGCCGAGTTGACCTTGGGCAACGTCTTCTCGAAGCGCCTGGGTGGATGACTGCCTGTCAGTGCCGACCGGACCAAAACTTGCACCGGGGTCGGCAAGGCCTTGCCGGCCTTCGGCGAGCGTCGTCGGATCGGCGTGTGTCGGTGCCACCTCAGGCCTGTGCTTCTCGTTCCCGTCTTGAGTACGCTGGTCGTTGGAGTGGTTCTCGGCATTGTCGGTGGCCAGCGGTGTCGGTGAGGTCGGCTTCAGATCCCTTGAACGAGTCGCGTTCCCTTCATTCGCCGTCTCGCCTGTTGCGTCCTGCGAGCTCTGCAGTTCCATCGCTTGCGTCGCCCGACGCTCACAAGTCTCCTGGACGGGCATTGCATTCACCGTGCCCACATACGAAGTGGACTTTGGCGTCGTCGAGATCTCTTTGATTGGCAGGTCCGTCCGGATCGTTTCCATCGGCCGATCCGTGCGATGCTCCTCGATCGACCGGTCCGTGCGGTGCTCCACGGCCTGAGCAGTACGTGCTTCTTCTCGACGATCGGTCGCTTCATTCGAGCGGGTGTGTGCAAGTGTCTTGGAAACCGCAATCGGCCTCGGAACAGATCTCAAAGCCGGACGGCATGCCGGTGCGGAATTCGGCTGCGCAATCGTTTTCGTTACTAACGACCCGGTCGGCAGTGAGCTCAAGCCACTTGAGGTACAGTTACCTGCCGGTCTCCTCGGTATCGGCGGTAGTGCGGCCATTTCTTCTGTTCGGGCGGGCACGGGACGCTCCGACGTTGGGGAGGGCTGGCCGGCTGTCCCTGACGCAGTGACCACGGATGTCGTCGAGGAACCCAGCGTTTCACATCTTTCCTTGCGTTTCGCAGCGTCCGCTTTGACGACGGGTGTCGTGGCGGAACCCAGCTTTTCTTGTGCCTTGTCATTCGCCGCGTCCGTAACGGTTGGAGGAACGGGACCACCCATGGGTGGTGTGAGGTGGCGGAGGGTGCGTGGTTTGGAAGAGAACGGGAATGTGACGAGAGCGTGGTTGCGGAGAGGGCGTTTGGGCGAGAGCGTGCTTGGAGAGGGTGGGTGATTGCGAGCAATGGGGCTGATAATTTGGGCAAGGCGAGGTCCCAGTTACGCGTAAGCAGTACGGCGTCCGGCCGAGAGAACGCGGGTAATTACAGTGAGTCGCGAGAAAGACGATTACTTTACAGTGCATAAATCAGCAACATATAAACACATGGACTGTACGTCTATTATCTCTTTTCTACGCGCAGTCTGCTTCCCTCCACTCAATTAAGGTCTGATATTTACAGTGCCCCCAGTCTATGCACTGGTCTACTGTAATGTACGTGTTCGTACAGTACTCTCTGCGGAATTGTGCTGCACACACCGAGAACCAGCCAACCGCACTGCTCTGGTTCCGGGGCCAAATCGTGCATGATCATGCACGGACGTGGCCGGGCCCTGTCCTCTCTCCAAACATTGCTGTGAAGAGGACTTGCACTGCGAGCCCGTAGGAGACTGCAAATGTATTTTTCGGATATTTCCGCGGACGAACTCCACGTATCGCTTCCTAGGCCGAGGAGGGGCTATTGCTATGATGCACAGGGCCTTGTTAATGCAGTTTAGTATGTACCGAACAAGTCCTTTTCCGGCCAGCTTGGAGACGACACCTGTATCGTATCACTCGAGGCCGAGGACATCTTTTGTGCCATCGGCCGAGTGATTGACGGTTCTCGTTGAGGAACAATGCGGAACGACCATGAAGTAAGAGTCGGGTCGTTTCGCAGGATTCAGGCATAGCACATAAATCAAGGAAGAACTGCCGCGGCTATCACGTCCAACCGTGCCGGATTCATTTACTAACGCCCAATCAATCACACTCCATCGAAGTGCGCTGCGGTTTCTGCGTGGCCAGCAGCCAGATGATCATGTGGATGTCACCAACCAAAATGAACAACATTTCGGAGAAGTTCCAGCGCAGGTGGTAGGTTGAATCCGGACGGGGTTCGTGGCTTTGAGTCGTGGCGCGGTTGATAATTTTAGTCGTCGCGCGGGAGTCGCGGCACTGGTGTTGGGTTGATGTGCTGTACTGTGAAGAGGTGAGGGTCCGCGCGGTTCGCCGCGATTGAATGGTAGCGGTGCGGCACGGTTGAACAGCTGATATTCGTATACTTTGAATAGAATTTATTCTGAGAGGTAAACCGGACTCTGGTCGGAAAGGTTGACGGGACGAGCCTGCGTAGTCGCCGGAGATAGTTTCGCCGCAGGTTACTGCGAAGGTTTCGGGGGATTCTGAGATTAGTGATGGCCAGAGCGCTGAAGTTAATGATGGCCAGAGCGCTTGCAGCGCTCGGCATGATTCACATACAGACCGCCTGTGTTGCTTCCGTTCGTGGAGATCATTGCCGGGTGCAGTAGTCCATCCCAGAACTGAACCCCATGTATCTCACAGGGCACTCGCCCCAGGCCAAGATTGTAAACGACCGTTGAAATGCCAACTTCAAACCCTATGGGTCACCACTGTAGTCTACAGACCAGTGTTGCGCCGGCCGGAGTGCAGACTCACCTGCGTTGACTATTCAACACACATGGATTGCGGTGATGAAAATTTATGTACATCACGACGTATTGCATGTGCCATGACGTACAACCTCAGACCGTCCGGCTGCAGCAATCTGAAATGAGCACCAGTGCGCTGTACTGTTATGAATTTTGGCCTCGTTTCGCGGTCTAGCCTGGCGTAAAGTTTCGATGTGACCCAAACTTGTACTTCCTCAGCCATGAAACTTTACGCGTACCCGCAGCCAGGGTGAGATGAGATTCTGACACCACATTAACTCACTGTACTGTCGCAGCCGCGGAGATTTTGGCCCGGCGGCGAGGCCCAACACTGCCTTTATCTTAAAATATAGGCGTCCGCCATTGGTCAGGTACATACCCTTCACCGCCCAGTCAGAAATATACACGATTTACAATACTAACTGTAAGAGTCGTCCAACCTGCACGGAATTGCACTTCGAAATTCCCACACATCTTACCTGCGGAAGTTACCCGAACGGCCGTTCCGATATTTCTTTCACTTCATACATGGTACCAAAAACAATTGCAGACAACGGGACGCCACCGGCGTGCCACCGGCGTCCCGTCTTCTAATAAACCCCTTCGCCGTCCGGAGCACATAAGTTACCTATCGTACAACGCCCAATACAGAAATATATGTATATATTTACATTTCTTCTCGCCAACCCGATCACTGTTGGGACGCACTATTACGTAATGGACCAAGTTGTTTACCGGCACTTCATTGCCGACCACATGGCAGGGCTCGTCCGCGTGCGCAATCGTGTTGGACATGGCGGTAGGTCAAGTTGAAACTCTTACTCCTGTATCGTTTAATTTAAATGGTTATTACTTGGCATCCACAGGTACCGTCAGGAACGGCCGCTTGTACAGTACTATCCGGACAGTCACTGCTGTACTATCGGAAAAAGGCGGGCATTTCACCGACCATGTGTGGCTTGCAATTGAATTCATCACAGCAACATCCTGTACTACATGGTTCCCGACCGCAGCATCCCATACGTCAGAATTACCCTGTATTTAAATTGTTTTTGAGACAATTACAGTAGGCAGACAGTGCAATCCAACCTCGAACAGTTTTCTGTCTCGTAGAAACACTCACACACACGCACAACCACCATCCCCGACACACCCACACCACCTGTCTCTTTCAATGCTCTCAAGCATATGCCACTGCTCTTTTCCCACAATCTCCTCCATTTCACGATCTCAGGATCGAGCTGGTCCTGGTCCGCTTCGACCTGCACTGCCGTGACCCACAGTGCCCTCTTCAACGACGCATGCGACTCCGCGGCCGCGCGTTCCACAAGATCATTGCCATCGGGGCATCACGTTCCCCAACCACGCCCAACTGCTCACGCTACAGGGCAAGGAAGCATCTTCATTCCTCTTGACGCCGTCCGGCTGTTACTCAAGGCCTCTTCGTGACTCTGCGCCCGCTTTCTCGCCAACGTCTGCCTTCCAGAACCCTGGTGATATACGTTTCAGTCCCAGTCTTGACAGTCGTGGTCAACCAGGGCGGGAAGAACAAGGTCGGGAACAAGTGCCGCTGCGTTTCTGGTCAACGAGGCTACCTTCGTACGAAAGCAAGCTCGCTTGCAACCGCCTCCGCCCGGATCGGATCAAGGCGCAACAGCCTGTCAACGACAACGAAGACCAGCGGTCCTGCCGAACGGATCTCGCTGTCATCCGCACCCGGCCGGGTCGGTTCGCTGCCTAACGGGTTATCAACCAACAAGGAACACCTGCATTCCTGGCAACTGCATTTATCCTTCACCCGCCTCCGTCTGGGCCAGATCGCAAGTCTATACGCGATCCACGTCCACAAAGTCTCCGCTTCCGAAGAGGACAACACTGACATTTTTTACACGGCCGGCCAACTCTGCAAGTTTACCACGGCACGGCGGAGACTACAGTCATGGGCGATCGCCGTAAACGATCCGCAGGCGGGACGTACGCTGCACTGCGTGCAACTAAAGTACGTCGCTGTGTCTTTCCTGGTGCACGTACTGTTGACAGGAATGACGTCGCTGTTAACCGCGCGTTACAGTTCCTGAATGAAAAGCCAACGCAGGACTTTAGTTCGAATGCTGAATCGGCCGGCCTCTGGGAAGGAGAACAGAAGATGGATGAATTATTGGAAGGAGACGATGACGACAACCGACGGAATGCCCGACAAGACGACCTGCACACCAACGCAGTTGTGGCCACGCGCGATGTCGTAAGCTGTTCATCATCACACGACTTACCGGACGGCAATGCAAGCGCGAATGACTCTGAACACATGCCGGACGGCGAGGAAGACGGCGATGAAGAATTTCAGAACATTCCGGACGGACATGAAGTCGGAATAGGCGGAGAAGACAGTGAAAAGTACGGGGCCCCGTTCGATGGCGACGCTGGAAATGTCATACTTCATACTGAAGATGGTTCACGCTCCCATTCCTCTCGTGCGGATGACACTGACGACAGAGAGGCAATATCAGGGAGGACCCTCCCTTGGTTTTTGCGACGCATTGAAAGGGTTGTTACCTGGGAGCGCATGGTGTCGAATGTATGCTTTGCTGGCCGCAGGAACCTGACAGCGGAGCAGTACGCTTTTTTCGCTCAGGCACTGCGAACCGCGAATGGTCGCATAAGGTTGCGGACTTATAAGACGGTACGCACAACACAGTGGAACGATCTAATCACCCATTCCTTCCCGGAAAGCTCATTCGTACATCTCAGCGACACCGCGCGGCCGCCATCCATGTCCTACATGATCGAAACCGTCAATGCACAACGCAAAGACGTACGTGACTGTGTGCGCCTCGTCCTTCCTTCGAGCTGGGCGAAGTTAGACATACTCACTTCCCCATTCTATAATGACGTCTTCGGGAGTTCAGAACAGTCCCGGCCGGACATTCTAGATCTGGAAAGGAGCCCGATCGTTACGAACAGGCAGACGGCCATCTGTTCGGAGTTGAGATTGTGGGCAGATTATGAGGACGCAGTATGTCCTTGCGACTTGGGCGATACCGTCCGGTTTTCGTGCTACACTCCTCCCGCCGGGAATGGCAATCTGGAAGTGAGTGCGTTTTGGCTGAGAACTAGCAGACGATCTGGTTCGGGTGGTATTCTCGAAGCCCGCATACAAGGCAGAGTAGGACCGATGTGGTGCATTCGAAGCAATGGAACCCAGGGATCAATGTCGGATCTCGGAAGTGACCTTCACTGGCCTGTTGAGAAGAAAATATATGAGACGTTGTGTTCACGGCCGTGCACACAGATAACTGCCCCAATCAATAAGCAGCATGCACGAGAAAATGAACAAGGACCTTCTTCATCCGGCCAGAAGCGATCTACACAGAGAACCATCCGTTCCGCAATATTCCCAGATGAGCTGGAGCTATTCCCAGGAGATGTGATCGCTTTCATCCGGCCGGATGAATCACAAACCGGTGACGTGTGCCTTTTCATTGGCTCTGCTGTGGCATACGCAAAAGGTAGGGCAGGAGAACGACTAGTTTGGGTCTGTTTGGGTGTAGGCAGATGTTCCGATAATGTGAACTTCGTGAAGATCTTGGCCGAAGCTGCAATCCAAGGGCTTCCAAAGTGGGTCAGCGGCCGCAGACCGTTTCCATATTTTGGGGGGAAACCAAGTGGTAATCAAGGGATTCTACCGTCCGGTGTGCCATATCTTGTGTACCGCCTCGCCATGTACGCCGATGGCTTCAAGCAACTGAAGTCGCTAGCCGATAGCCGTTCAGTGGGAGGATGCTATATGCTCCCGCTGGGTCAGTCACTTCAGAACCGCCGTTCTACTTCCGCGACTAGGGTCATTTCCCTAACCCCGGACGGGAAGTCCACCAACCAGGTCATGGAGTACATTCGGGAGGATCTCGTTCAAGGTGCAATGGTCGGCTTTCCTGCTGTTGACGCTCATGGCAGAAATGTTCGTCTCTTTCTTGATACGGTCGGGTTTTTCGGGGATTACCCGGCTGTAACTGCCGCTACCGACGTGAGAGGCCACAATGCCAGGGCCTTTTGCACGTTTTGTTCTTTTCGAGAGAGCAGAGACGCCCGGTCGGGATCGAAACTGTACTCAAGTACCGTTCATAGCAGGAGGCTCAGTGCAATCCGATTCGATGACCGTCGTTTAGCGATCCGGGAAAGTCTGAAAGACGAAGAACTCCTACGACAAATTGGGTACTCGACCATGCCTGGAGAACAAGCAGATCTGCTTCCACTGGTTAGGCTATCCAATGATCTCGGCCGAGACGGTGGTCGGGAAAAACTGACGAACGGACTGCCTGTTGTGCCAATCGGATTCGATTCGACATTAAGCGCGGCAGCGGCACCAGACCACTTGATATGTGGCCTCATTGACAACGTACTGGAACTGTGCTTTGACCAGCTAGGAACGACAACGAAGCGGACGTTTGTGGAACTTCGGATTATATCGGACGCGGCCGCTAACGGCCTTCAAACACAGGGAAGGTTCATAAGATGCAAGGAAGGTAGCTTCCAAGGCCTAAGGAGCGTCACAATGTCCACGAAGCTGTGCATTTTGCTTTGCTCCGTTCCTGCCTTCATGATAGAGCACGCACAAAGCGGAAATGACGTCTTCCTGCTCCCTGACAAACTTCAGCGCCTCGTTTCATTACTTTACTACTACCCATCAATTGAAGCTGACGGGCCCGACGGCAGTGATTCACTATCACCACGAGGAGTGCTCCGTGCTCATGGACAGCGCCATCGAGCTGCACGAACTTACATTCAGGCTGCTGGACAGGTGTACAGAAGCCTAGGCCCGGCCGGGAAAACTCTTGACAAGCCAAATGCTCATAGAGCTTTGGAGCTATGTGTGTTAACAGTTGTTAATTATGGCCATGTGAAGAACTGCAGCGAAATGGTTCTAGAGATGACTCACAGGAAGTTCAAGGGTTGGTTGGAATGCAACTCCCATGCGGACGCACACATCACGGCCGTGGAAAGGGCGATTTCTTCGGACTGGCTGGGAAGACTCGGCGTCCTGTTCGAAATATGGAAGAAAGGAAATGCTGTTGAACGGGATTGCGCGTTGCTCGGACTGAACCGTCTTCTGCTGGGATCCGAAAGCATCCCTTATCATGTACAATCTCGGCCGGGAGGAATCTTACAAAAGAAGGTCGAGGAGGCATTACCGGATGCATTCAGCGGTCCAGTACTGCAGGAATTGCAGGCCTGCGGACAGATTAACAACCCGGTTCATCGCAGGTTTACGTGGGAAGTTTCAACAAGATTGGAGTTCCCGGCCGGGGATACGTCGCTGGCAGTCGGACGTGACCTTCTCAAGGAATGGTACGCATTGCAGGACAGCACTATCGTGGAGAAGTTGACATGGTACAAGAGGTCCATGTTCATTGCGAGCAGTGACCTGTCTCCCAGACGAAGGTCCTACCCGCATCATACTGTTCATCGGGGTTGTTGCGTTTCGGCCGTTGCCAATGATCTTGGCTTCACGAATGTCCTCCTGAACGAGGAAACCGGAGATGGCGCAGGAAAACTCCTGTACTACGCAGTCCTAGGCATTGCATCTGTGGCCGCCGGGCATGTGTGGGGCGTTGTACGAGAAATGAGAAAGGGAACGATGGGGTATTCCGTGAAAGGATCACCTGTTGCCGTTCTTCGCTTCGGCCGGCGCGTGCGGCGTGTGGCTGTATTCCATATGTGCGACAGCGCATGTCGTCCTTTCGGGAGTGGGGTGCAGTTCAGGCACAGCGTGGGCATCGTCGATGGGGGAACGTATGGTATTGTCGCACGTAGAGACGGTTACCCACCACATCTAGGGTGAATTCTCTTGCGAGTTTATATTAGGTCGCACGGTACTTAATATAATTAGCAGTGATTCACTAAATATTGCAATACTGGCGCGTACTACTCATTATTAGGATGACATGTCGTTTTGCAAATATCAAGTATGATTCTATTTAACGTGATAAGTGTTCTTATTTGCACAATTCCGTTCCTATTTAGGGCGATATGTCCGTTTATTTAAATAGTACAATGTACTCGGTAAAACGGTGTCGCCGTTTATTAATGTATGCTGTCGTCGTATTTGGTCGTTCACGGTGCCTTAATATGACAGCATATCGTTCAAAAAGATGCAAATTAACTTGACACGCTGTCTTATTATATCTTCATGTTCTATTATTCAGCTCCTCATTTACTCATTCGTCTAAATTCTTTCCAAATTCCTGGCGCTACTACCAAATTAACGTGACATGCCCCCGTATGTACGTATCAACGTCCACAATTAGGCATGCGTATAAACTTATTTGATTTCGCATACCGTGCAAATAGGTAGTACCTCCTAATTAATACCGTTCCCTGAGAACTTAAATAAGGTAACATGTTTCGTCGCTTTGCCCTCATGTCATTTTGATTAGTTATGCATGTCATTCTACTTTTTGTTCCTTGGTATCCTAATAGTATGGCACGCGGATGTATTTAAGGCGGTATGTCCCACTGCCAAAACTTCGCGTACGTCTAAATAAAGTCATATGACCCCTACGTAAAATTGTATGCGCTGCTACCTACTCTCAATAAAACCAAATGTACATTTCCTCGCAAGGCTTTCGTACTTATTTAAGGTGACATGTCGTTTTAAGTACCTTAATTAGTGAAACACTGCAAATTCTAGTGTTCTATCGGGTACCTTAACAATGGAATTTGCAGTGTTTAGGGTGTTTCACTACTATTTAAACACTAAAATGGGAGCCTAAAATGACATGTCGTTTTACATATTTTACCATGCAGTGTATCAAAGTGCGTGGTGCGAAGCAGCTTAAAACGATACGTCCTCAGCTTTTCAGGCCAAGTAACAGTCCCAAGTAGGGTCTCGTACTTCCTGACTTCCGTGGCAGCAAGCCTTGCGTTGTGGTACTGCGCAACCACAGTCTTGTAATTGGCAGCTTTGAAGTCGTGCTCCAGGTAGTACAGCCGCAACCTATGCAAAACATGGACCTGAACCTCGGACGTCTGTTCACCTTCTCTTGTCATGAAATTTGTGGCCTGCTTAAGACACATGTTGTTGACAAACCTCTTGTAGACTCTGCAGTCGATGAACTTGTTTGCCTCCTTCGGGTCCTTGGCGGGATGGTGAGCAGGCAAGTCCGCTGCGGCCAATTCCGGATGCTCTTCTGACATGATTGCACCCAATTCCGTTATGACCTCCGGCCCCAAACGAATAGCTGTTCGAGCCTTCTGTGCAACTGCGTCCGTCGACTTATGCAGTCCCCCGTCGTAAGCCTCAGCAACTGACGTCGACGAAGGTGCTCTTTTGCTGTTAGACTGTAGCCTCTTAAATTCGTCATACATTCTCTTATACTCGTCAAACAATGTGACTTCGATAGTGTTCTCCTCCTTTCGGGTCTCTTCATGGCTCCTTTTGATTTGCCTTAGTTGACTGAGGGGTGGCGATTTTTTTAAGACCAACAAGGACCACTTGAAAGAATCCCACACCTGTGGATCTTCGGCCACCAACTCTTGCAATGCCCACAGTCGGAAATTACCATCCACCACTCCGTACCACGTTCGGTCTTCTTTAAGGAGTTCAGTTACTTCGTCTTCCGGTAAGCCTTTCTCTCGTAGAGCCTTCAGCAAGCATGGACGATAGCACTCAGTAATAACGACGAGAATGGGAGCTCCGGCTCCCGCAGACACGTTACAATTCCCAGTCATGGTCCCGTCCGCCATCATGCCTCTGAATATTCGCTTCATCTTCAGTACACCGCCGCGATACGCTTCCCTATCCAGAATGAGTGGGATGCAATCGGCCGGGTTTACGGACATGACAGTTGCTCCTTCCATATGCTCTGCGAATCGCATGGATGCGCTCTTATGCGGAGCGACATTAATGCGCCCTTGTTTCGTCCGTCCCGGTCCGGAGCAAAAACGCTTCGACCCGGCCTTTCCCTTGGGACCATCGGTGTCCTTCCTCTTCGACATAGCGCGGGTGAACAGAGTGTTCAACGCGCCGGCGTTTGAGACTGAATCAGACTGACAGCACTTAGGTCTTGCTTCGGGGGAGCCGGAGGGGGGAGTTCTGTGAATGGATGATGGCCTGTGCTGGGGACTGAATGAGACATCGAACGAAGGAAGAGAATACCGTTCCGATCTGGGTATATCATTATAGGTGGGAAGGTGATGCTTACAGGTATCCTGCGGGATACTTACAGGTCTGTTAGTGGCCTTCCGCATCATTAGAACATTGCAAAATGGTTTACATAACATTAACGGCGTATTGGTAGTGTATAAAATGCCAGGTACTGTACAATATACGCTGGGTTCACATCTTGGCCACCTGTGCTTGGACAGGTGCTTAACAGTGCTAGGTCGGCAAGGGGCAGTCTAAATCCATGCGGTATAGGCCGATTCGGACTTCCATGCGAAAGGAAAGTGCACTGGTATGTGCGAACATGTCGTCGTTAAAACATTGCAGACTAAAAAGGAGTATGGGTCAGAATGTCCGACGAGACGGGGCACTCTCCGTAAAGAAGGAAAGACAAAATAGGAGTATGGTATATAAAAAAAACCATACTTCCTGAAAAGATAAGTACCATGTGAATACGAATCCTTCGACAGGAACATGACCACAGGATGCAGTGGGCCCAGAGTTGAAAGACGTATAGACCTCATCGGACATCCGCACTATTAGATAGTACCAGGAGAACGGCTTGTAAGTGAACGCGCAGTGCCAGGGACAACAGCGTTTAAGGCTAGACTGACCTATGCGGCCAACTATCACTCTTGTAAGGGGCACATCGCAGCTGCGATCGTCAAGTTCGCAGGCTGAAGTAGTTGACCCTGGGAACATGACGCGAACTGGAATTGGCCCTATACATGTATAGGGCCAATTCCAGTTCGCGTCATGCATCGCAGAGATCGGCTGCAGCCGATCGCTGTGCTATAACAAGACGGACTTAAGCAGGCTACATTGAATGGTTTCCGCTCGGCGTGGATGACCTGCACTAAATGTAAATGGTTACGAGACCACGCACTGTCGACAGGAGCAGGCTACGCATGCAATGGCGATGTACCTGAGCGAGCACTGGCCTGGCTCCTGGAGCCAGGCCTGTGCTTGGTGCCAGTGCTCGCTCAGTCCGGTCACATTGCCAGTGGACCACTGGCAATGTGACCGGACTGGTGAAGTATATCAGCCTTGCAACTCCGAGAAGGGCATTGCTGTTAACCACAGTGCTTTGCAAACTTCCCACATTGCACTGCTTTTAGACCAGAACCGGACTGAACTTGTTATTAATAATTGTTGCTAAGAGCGTAGACCGCGGACCAGGATCACGGACGTTGTAAAAATGTGTGGCGCGCACACGCTCAACACGCAACTTACAGGGAGTGGGACTGGGCTCCGTACGCGTACGTACACGAACGTATGCCGAATGCCACGGGCCCAGCGCTGAGGTGCACGAAACGCACGGTAATGAACGCGCGCGTACAGCACGCGTGCTAACGTACTTGTCAGCACGCCAATGAACGCGTGCGTACGTACACCGGTGTCCGGCTGGGTCACGTGATGATTGGCTGCACGGCGAACGTGCAACGTGGGCAATAGTCGTATTGGTGTGTCAGTCCGCCATTGGTCGCACCTATAATTGAATATCAATATCAATCTATTGGGCAAGGTGAACGAGTTTTACTAATGCCAGTCAATTTTGTCATAAAATTTATCTCACTGTCAGACCTATATTACTTCGGTCGTGTCTAATTTGAAAAACCTAATTTGAGTGGAATTTGTGAAAGTCCTGTGCTGGCACCTACTAACGAATATCAATATCAATTTATAGGTCCGGTTGTACTTCCGCTGCGGTGACCTATATTGGACATGCACAGCTCGAGACATGCACTTTGAGGCAACTCTATGTACTTCTGCAGTGGACGTCGGCAGTCGCCGCCCCAACTCCTATCCAAAACTTATAATTTGTGCCAGTCGCGGCCATTAACAATCACTGCGCTGTTCGGTGTCCGTCGTGGCCAAATTTTCACACGCCGTAGGGTGCAGTACAGTATCGGTACAGTGCTCGTTATGAGGTTTACAAGAAACCCTCGCCGTCAATGGTCATTCACGTAAGTATATGCAGCTAACGGGTGCATTACAGTATTGCGCTCGTAAGAGGTTTTACAGCGGAACGGTCGTTCCACAGATTTACGAGAGGTCGCCAGTTTCAGACTACCATTCTGACTCCCGCCGTACTCCTTCTTAGCAGGCCAAAGTCACGGACGTCTGCCTCAGCCGCACCACACCACAACCTCCCAACAACAACCACAACCACGGATCCCCTGGTGACGTACTCGCACGTCAGACAAGGCCAGGGTCCGCTTCAGCAACCGAGGCGCCAACTCATTGCGCTAGACTCATTTCGAGACATCAAGTGAAGAAAGCATGCGTGCAGACTACCGTCGCCGACGCGTCTACGAAGACGGGCCGCCGTACCCCGTGCAGTACTACGTGAACCTGCGCAACAACGACAACATCTATCTAGATGCAAGGAGATACGAGGTCATCAAGAGTTACCGTATCCCCGGTACCGCGCCTATCGGATACACCTGGACCGATGTGGACGATGTCTGGTCGTCTCGCTGGCTGCACATCGGCGGCCGGCTGGCAGGAGGTAACGACGCACTGACACCCGGCCCGTTCGACTCCCCGTACGTTCGCTGCGCAGAAGAAGTCCAGTATGTCAGGTCACTTCAATTCTTCATCAAGCTGCTTATAGACGAACCGACGAGGACCTTCTCAGTGAATGAGTGCATGCTCATCCCCGGGCGCTACGAGCATATGTACTTCTTTAACAGGGCCTATTGGGGCAGAGACCTATCGGACGAGACCCGCATCCGCCAGAGTGCAGGTATTTTCTGGGGCTGGAACAACGTGGAATATCACAACATGGCCCAAAGGGATCGGAGGAAGTTGTATGCCCAGTTACCGATGAACTGGATGGCCGACTTTGAAAGCGACCGAACTCTGGGGGTCCCCACTCCCTGGGTTGGAGTGTATGCGCAGAACCTGTTCATGACCGCGACGGACACCCGCGTGCTGAAGCAACTCGCCGACCTTTCCAAGCTGGAGTTTACTGTGTTCTTCACGCTCAGTCATTGCCAAGCCGCATGCGAGGGAATCTCAGAGAAAGCCAACCAGACATCCGACTACCGCCTTCACGGTGATCATCCCGAGTACTACAAGTACACATTCAATCAGCGCCTCTTCCCAGTCCCACCGGGGGTCGTCCAGCTACTGTCTATCACGCATCCGTTCTACATTCTGGAGTCCAGCAGTATGGATCCCGTGCTTGGATTTCTCGCCCTACGCCGCGGACAGGAGCTCGACATACAAGTGTTTCGAGACGAACCCGACACAGCCCGAAAAGGTCAATGTTGTCAGTACGACTGGTCGACAGGGGAGGTGAACGACTTCCCACGAGCTGAGTTCACAAGAGCGAAAGGCGAGACGGCGATGCTGCCGGACATCCGAACGTTTCCATGCGTAACAGGTGCCACGTCGCTGTTCGAGGCGAAGGCCGCTTACGCGCGCTTTCTGGAGCTGACCCAGGGCCATGTTGGAGGATGTGCAAGACGGCAAGTGTGCCCAGAAGTTACGAAGGTCATGAACGAAGAAGGATTTGGTATGGAAAGCCGAGCTCTGACAACGCGCCGCAAGACGCGCGCTGTTGACCGCGACCAGACTTGGACACCTGAAGAACTGAAGTACAGCGCCGACGTGCAGACCGTGCTGGACACATTTTCTGAAGAAGTTTCAGCCAAGCCTTGCGAATCTGCCGATGGTGGGTACGAACACATCCTCACCACGCCTGTCTGTCACCCAGTCGGTACCGTTGACAAGATGGAAGAAGAACGGACTGTTAAAGACACCGACGACGCTGTTGTTGCTCCGGGAACAACTTCTGGGACGTTCGTTAGACCTGATTGGTGGCCCCAGCACGAAACGTACGACATGCTGAAGACCAAGCTGGACGGTATCAAGACGTACTGCACGAGCAGGGGTGATATATTCACCCCAAGGACGATCGGGCAGGGGTTGGAGGCCGGCGCTTACTTCGGTCGCTTGTTGGCACTTGGAAAGCCAGGGGAGAGTGAGGCGTCCACTGTGGGTTCTGAAGCGATGGCAAAGGAGATTGCCGCCTTGAAAGACTTGGTGAAGAAGACCGAAGCGGACAAAGTCCAGTTAGACGCCAAAGTCGTTGAGGCCAACCGGGAGAAGATGCAAGCCGAGACTCGGTGTTCCCTGTTGCAGGCTGAAATCGACAAACAAGAAAGGGAATTGGAAGGTCTACGCACAGCCACCGCCGCCAGTCAGGCATCGCATGAGAACAGTCTGAATACGATGAAGACCAAGATGGTCAACCAGGATCAGCAAATGGCACGTCTCGGAGAGCTGCTGCAACGCTGCCTGGATATGTTGACTGCTTTGAAGAATTTGAGCCTGAAGGATATTACGGGGAAGATTGCCGAAGACATGACGAAGTTACAGGAGTCCATCTGCAGCGTGGAAAAGATGCAAACGGCGGACATCGCCGGCCTTGAGAAGACAGTCTCAGTTTTGGAAGAGGAGATTCGTCGCCGTCCACCGCCTGGGACAGGCGAGGAGCTCGCCCGTGTGAGAGGAAAGTTGGCCGAGACGGAAACCATACTGAACGACGCGACCGAGACGGTTGGGAAGGAGAAGGAGCGAACATCCGCTGTGCAGGCCGAGCTGGTCACGGCAACGCAGAGAGTGGAGTACTTGACGGGCCTAATTGGAGAGATGATGGAAGATGTGGAGGTTGCTGCGACGCAAGTAGTGGCGAAGTACAAGGCCAGGGCCGCAGAGGACGTAGGCACTCCATCTGGAGGGACGGGAAAGCGAAGGAGGCGGAGTTAAGGCGCACTGCAGTAACGGTGACAATTTTAGTGCAGTTCGCTTGAGATTGAGACCACCATCTTGTAAATTTTTTGAAATAGGTGTTGACCCAGCCAATTATGTACGGCTATGAACGTTACCCTCATTGGCGGAAAAGTCTGAAGCAGTCTGACAGGCAGTACCGGACCTCCACACAGTAAAGTTGCCCACTTTACTAACTTCACCGATCTGAATATGGCTGTAATAATTCGGGCGCAATCCGTGCTTTCATATAACAGAATAATCACCTGTCCGCAGCGCCCTTGCTTTCTTTTCAGAAGTCAGCTCACCCTTCCCTTCCACGTACACCTTCACCGCACGTAGGATGCCTACAATGGGAGAAGAGCGTGAGAAGAACGCTTCATCCGCATCTGGGCCCACCGAAACAGTATCTCAGACTATGTCTGCTGCAGTCAATGGTTCAAGAGGTGTCGTACAGTCCGAAGAAGCGGGCAATACGGGGCAAGGTTCATCTCGAAAAATCCCGGAGGCTGGGACAACTTCACCGGTGCGACTAAGGCAGACTTCTTCCCCTCAACCCTCACCGCAAACCTCCACCCGGTTGCGTACGACAAATGTCAGTACATCTAAGTCACGCATGGATCCACCAGAAATTAGTACGAGTCTAAGACAGACGCAAGAGCCCATACAACCAAGCCGGGCCCCACGTCGGCAGACTGCTGTCCGGGAATCGGCCAGGAAGGCCAGCAAGAACTTGAGGAAGCTTCGTGAAGAAGGCGGGCAACGTGCGCATATGGAATCCGACGATGACAGCTACGGAGTGGCTATGTCCGATGTGGACGAAAGTGATATAGGCAGTACCGAAGGCGGACGTGAACAGCGTGAACTGTACAGCGGGAAGGAAAATCCGGTTGCGGACGGAGATGTTTCTGACGGTATTGTGGAAGAAGAAAGAATCGACGAAGGCCAAGAATACGTCCCAGGGGCTGCGTCGCGGAAGAGGAAGCGCAAATATGTGCACCACGTACGACCACGTGCGCAAGAAGCTGGGCCGGGTATCAAGCGGCAGAGGTTCTTACAACACTCTCGCTTGGCAGAGTCGTCCTTCGAAGGTCTAAAGTGTTGTGCTAGGAAGAAATGCTTCGAGCGTGTTAACCTCGCCCATGTCGTGACAACGTCGAAGAAAGTGATGCACCTAAGTATATCCGAAAGAAAGAAGGCCCTCAACGGGATGCTTACTACGGGGAATGTGTTCATGTTTGATGGCCGTCCGGTCTGTTCTGAGTTTCTGGTCAAAGCTTTTCGGTTTTCACGGGACCTCCAGTGCGCTGTGAAGGGCACAGAGCGATCGGTGAGTGTCAGACGGGAAGCAGTGTCCCATGGAGGCCAAGTGAAGACGTTCTCCAGAGACAGCATTGTCGTTTTTCTTCGACGCGTCGCAGCTCAGGCGGGCAACGCTATGCCGGACTCACGTGAGGTGCGTCTCCCCTTCTACGACAAGAAGGAGGTGTACAAACTGTTCTGCACACAGTTCGTAGCCCTAGAGCACACAACGCCACCCGCCTGCAGCTACTTCTATGCTGTTTGGAAGGATTCAGTCGCCCACATCAAGATTCGACGTGTCACAAGGTTTACGGAGTGCAGTCTCTGTGAGTCGTACAAGTCTTACATGCAACAAGCAGCGCGCACCGGTGCCAGTATGGCGGAAGTTCAAGCCGACAGGAAGGCGCATTTCGAACTCGTGTCATCGGAACGCCAAGCATACAAGATGAACCAGGACAATGCCGCGTTGTGCCCGTCAGATTTCATGTCCGTAGTGGTGGACGGTGCAGATCAGTCCGCGTTCGGGTTACCGCACTTCGTGTCTGTGACGAAAGATACGAAGGGTCACTCCTTGAAAGTGAAACTCGTCGGGCTAATTGACCATGGCGTTGACAACCGTGTGGCTCTGTACACTATGACCGAGAACTTCGAAACTGGTGCGAATCACGTCATCGAAAGTCTACATAGATATCTAGACAAGCGCAACTCCCAGTTCGGACTAGCAAGAGTTCTCCATCTACAGATGGATAATTGTACCCGGGAGAATAAGAAAAATACTTATTCGGGTACCTTGAATGTCTCGTCAGTTGGGGTGTCTTTACGGAAGTCCATGCCTCGTTTCTACCAGTCGGGCACACTCACACCGACATCGACCAAGTGTTCAGCAGAACGGCAACAAGGCTGCACTCTCACAATGCAATGACTTTGAAAGACTTACATGAACAATTGACACTCAGCTACACTCCCACCCCGTCTGTGAACCACGTATCGCATGTGGCTAACTTTAGTGGTTTATGCGATCAGGAGAAGACCCTCGCGGACAATCGGACAACGCCTTTCTCGCAGTTTCGGTACTTCCGATTCTCTCGCACAGACGCTCAACTGCAAGCATCCAACGGAAGTGGCAGTAGTCAAGTTCCTGTCCATTGCGTTGTGAAGGTGAAGTCCATCGACAACTGGGAGCCACTTAGACCATCATGGGACGGCAATGGCTTCGGTGGGTTCCTCACCAAAACTCCGTCGCTGAATCGGACACCTCCCACTGTTCAAAAAAAAACCACCGAACAAGGTTGAAGTTCTTCAGCGTCTGCAGTCCGAAGAGGTCAGAATAAGGAACGCAGAGAAGATGAAGGAACTACGGGATCTTGTCGAGGATGTCTATAGCCCAAGCACGGACAAATTCCATTGGAACTTAACAACCTGTTTCGAGAAGGGGAGGAGGGTGTCTGAAGAACGTGGTGTACTGGATGACGAAGCGGGTGGT
Organism: Pterothamnion heteromorphum; assembly: GCA_032358295.1. Lineage (NCBI taxonomy): Eukaryota > Rhodophyta > Florideophyceae > Ceramiales > Ceramiaceae > Pterothamnion > Pterothamnion heteromorphum. The sequence continues at coordinate 654 of JAULBV010064444.1, read as the reverse complement.
GAGGACGGTCCGAAAGGGGTGTCTCAATTGGAGTACAGAACAAATTGGTTCGTGGCAGTTAGGCACAAGGATGCTACGTCATCTGTCCCCTTTTGGGTCGGTAAGATAAGTCGCGTGAAGAAGAATGGTAAGAGGGAGGTGTCCGGTTTGGTCGTACAATGGTTTGAACCGGCGACTGGGATGGATGTGTACAGGTCGAGGTACACCCTGACGAACAAAACGCCGCACGGGAAGCGTTTTACGCCTTGGTCGTCTGAAATAAGTCCAGAGTCGGTCATGGTCACTTTCGACGGCTTAACGAAGAGAAATACGTTGTCTTCTGAGACATGCAAGAAGATTCAAGCGTCCGTGACCAGTACCATGAATACGACCGATGCCCAGTAGGTTCCTGCAGTTAGTTCTTTACATCTTTCCTGGAAGGTACTATACTGGACTGAAACAGGCAGCAACCTAGAGACTCTTTGTACGTATACAGTAAAAATCGATAGTACTTCTTCAAGAAGATAAGTCGTGAACGTGCGTTCATGATATGTGGCGTATAGACCGTTTCGGAAGGAGACGGCTGATGACGTTAGTGAAACGAGCCGAGCGGGACGCACTGCAATAAGTTGCGTCGAGCAGCAATGCAGGTTCCCAAGCACTAGCGCAAGGCGT
>JAULBV010063333.1:0-28519 GCA_032358295.1 Pterothamnion heteromorphum | reverse complement strand
GACGACTGTCCGCAACATCACTGGGCAAATGAACCCTTTCTGTGGCATTTCGGTATGCCTGAACTATGGTCGTGGCGGCCTCGTCTTCCAATCTGTTCTTGTACCGTACACATTATTGTACAGACAAGACATGCTAGAAAAGCTGCACCACAAGCACAACAACTAGTGGAGGTACGATTCAATATCGAGCGGCTAGTGGACCACCTTCTGGGAATGGAAATATGTTTACTTTTCAGCGGCAATTAGAAGCTCTCGAAACTCTGGATGACAAGTACTGTTGTATTTAGTCCAGACTTCGTGCCATGCTCTGAGCCACGCAGGCATTCTCGGTATATTATTAATCCCCAAGGACGACATCACTGAACTTGATCTATGGCTACCCTTGTATGATGGGAGGGCTGGTTTCCGTTCACACTTTATTCTTTTAGAAGACACCGGAACTATACCGCTTCGAAATATGACCGATTCTGGTTAGGGTCGTTTAGCACCGTAAACCAATAGAATGAGTGCAAGGTGCTCAGATCGTCTTCTCCATTCAAGCTTTGTTGTTTAAAAGACAGTTCTCGGGGTTGCCGAATGCATGGCTGGAAAGTGCCGCGAATAGGATGGGATCCGTTGTACCAATTATGAATCCCGCTTGGCGCTGTACCTGTACTCAGGGAATAGTGCTATTGATGCTAGAATAGACTTTCCTCTTAACTATCGGCTACCAACATACGCAGTATGCATGCAGACAGCTTCTTCAAACAAAGCATGATTCTCGCAGACACATAATCCGTGGGCAACGACAAGAGTGTACATACTCACCGAGGCGACCTCTAAACTGGCTTCCACCCATCCTCTCGGCGAAGGTTTCGCAGGAAGCTAAAATGTACGTACATCGCACCGCATTCGACGCAATACATCCTCTCCGGCCAAACCGTTAAACGTCACCTCACCCACCTCTTCTACTAATTCTACACGTTGCTTTACACGTACCCAACTGGCACCACATCAGAAAAATGTCTTTTAACAAGGAATGCCCCATCTGCTTAGAAATTATCGAAGAAATTGTCAACGAAAGCGTTAAGCAACCGTCCAGTATCCCTGCGAATCCCACTTTGCCGTGCAACCATGGCTTTCACACTCCCTGCATCCGCCAGTGGCTGAAGGCAGCTCTACGCAACCCAAAGTGCCCAATCTGTCGCGCCCCAGTGCCGGCTGAACAAATGCGCCACTTGAACGTATCTCAGGGCGGGACCCAGAATGAAAGCCCCGGCTCGCCTCACCCCGAACCATTGCAGTTGCAGGCGGTCCCGAGCGCTGAAGAGATGCGTGCGTCAATCATCTTTATCAACGATTCGCTAGCATTCAATGAAATAGAGCTCCCTCGCGCCCGATTGCAATCCGACTACGTGGCAGGCGCGTTCACCTCCCTGGAAAACAACTTTTATGAATCCTTGGTTCCGCCCGATCATATCCGGCGTTTGTCGCATAGCGACTACGAACGGCTTTTCGCTGAGCACTTGCGACTGGAGAATATTATCATGCCGGTATTCAGCAGAATGCAAACCATGAGGACCGTCTTCGTGGATTCCGGAATCGAATTGGCTTCGCTGTCTCAGAACATTGGAATCCTCCGCCGCCGCTTGGACGGAAACGCTGGCCAATATGAGCTCGACAATTTGCGGGAGGCTGCCAATGCAGTAGAGCATCGATGCCGTGAACTGCGAGATGTTCACGCTGAGTTGCACTCAACGGTACACGACTTGGACATAGAGTTGTGGAAGTTTCAGGGTGAAATCAACGCCAACTAGCATTTGGAACTGATCTGGAGATGGTGTATCGAACCGTACCTGCGTCGCCTCACGAGCGATAGTCATCGTCGCCACTAGGCTGCACGCCGGTCCAAGGGGATGAAAGCCAAGTACATCGTGTTACAAACCGCGAAGGCGCAGGTGCCATTGGTGTAAATAAGTTGCTCTTCAGTAGGATACCTAATGAGTACCGTAGCCGGGTCAGCCAACAATGTCGAGCAGTGCGGTTGCAACCTACCAACACTTGTGATCAATGAAGCCGTCGACGTAGTAAGAATAAATAAATAGTTGTCACAACGAACAGGCTTTGACGGCCAAATACTCACGTACTTTCCTCGTATAAAGTCACAGAAAGTGGCAATGAGAGGCAGCAAACGTCAGCCAGCCTCCACACGCTGCTCGACTCACAGGCATATTAATCGCTACAGCGCTGGCCTATGAGTAGGGAAGTAATGCTGTCTACCTTCAATGCGGAAATCTCCTTCATCCGTAACTGCATGTATTGTAATACGCAAGGTATGGCCAACGATGAGGCCAACGGAGAAGTAATCGACTTCAGAGGACACAGGAAGAAATCGCAGCAGCCAAACAACTCCTCATCTAACTCCTAGGTGTCCTCATCCACCCTCTCTGACACTGCGAAATGCAAAGGCCTCACAAGGAACGCCCCATCTGTATAGAAGATATCGAAGTGTGGGTGATAGTGCCGAGCAATCGTCAATAGATCCAATATTGCATTGAAACTACGCACTTCACTCTCTCTGCCTCCGCCGGTGGCTGGCCGCAGCTGCACACAACGCAAGAGATCTATCAGTCGGGCTCAATTGTCTACAGTGTCTACTTGACAGAAGCATAGGACGAAACCCCGAACGGGCGACTACCGTGTACAAGGCCCGGCCCGCTATGATTGCAACCGGATGCGGTCATGGATGACGTACGTCGCACTAGTTTTAATCGGCGATTGGCTTTCATTCAACGAAGTACAACCGCTCGGGCACAATCGTGACGCGTGTACGTGGCCGGTGCGTTCCGCTCGCTGGAGAATGACTACAGTAGTTCGACACGTCGGGCGCTCCCGAAAGTAATGATACGGGAAGGCTGTCCTATAGCCAGTTCGACGGCTTTTCGTTGATCACATGCGGCTGGAGGTCATTATCGCGCCGATTGCCAGAACAATGTAAACCACGAGGAAGTTGATTGAATATTCCGCAATTCAAGTGGATGTATCATGTCAGAACATTAGCATCCTCCGCGGTGGCGTGGAAGGAGGGGATAGCTAATATGAGGTACACAGTTAGCGGGAGCTATCAATACAGCAAAGGGACTGCAGCGAAGCAGTGAACTTCAAGATATGAAAGCTGCAATAAAAGTATACGACATGCATGCGCTTTTGTGGGAGTTTCAGGGGGAGGTGTGTGCTCAGCATTGAAGAACGTGAAGGTATTGACAAAAGTCAAACAGAGTGTGGTTGAAATTACGCCGCTTCATCAAAGAAACGATCTACGTAGTAGGAATTGTGAGTTCTTGGCATGACGAACGGGCTTGATGGCAAGGGATATGAATGAGCGATGCCATATCGCTTGTGTTACACGGAGGCTATTTCCACCAGTGAGCGACTCTACCAAGCGAACCCTTGGTCTTCACTATACTGCAGCCCTCAGTTGAGCTATCGAGAGGTTCTACGTCAGACGTTGGTGACGACCTCCACGTGTTGTGCCATAGTGCCGACAAGTGGATAGATCCAACACGGAGTACAAAGCTACTGTGCATCTGGACCAAGATTCCCTCTGATATTTGCGACTCATCTGGTTGCGTTTATATAGACCACTGAGTTCGATACGAGGATACCATCCAACATGGTTCCCAGGTAGATGTAACCCGGTCGACAACCTATCTTCTCTACCTGTTCCTGTTCTACCCCTACCCTGATAATCGTTCCTCCATTAGGGAATGTGTTCATAGGTAATTGAAAAGCTCAAGTCGTTTCTATGCACAGGTCAACACGGCTCCCATCATATGTAGATTTCTGCCCCATTGTCTGACTTCCTGCATAGATGATGTAGTACAGTAAAGGAATTTCCGTATGCACCCAAGGTGAAGACAAAGACGTCGCTTGACATTACCGAAACCACCCTCTATGTAGCATAAGCCATAGCGCTAATCGTTGTTCAGATGTACGGGAAACACAATTCTGGTGCACTGTCAACGAATTTTCGGTGGAGCGCCATTCGCAACAACCCGCATCAACTGCAGGTAGGCCCCCTCCCCCAAGCCACATATTACTATAAACCATCCATTCGGATCATTAGGATGCACTAAGGCTGACAGAAGGCGTTCCAGAGTTGCAATTGACCTTAATATAGAAAAAGGCCTGGACACGTTCCACCGGTCCGAATTCATGTTCACATGGCTGGACGCTAGGACACCTCCCAGCATTCTGCGTGAGATATACGTATGTTATTCCTGCCGGCATATCAGGCGTTAGGCAGCTGAGAGCGACGCATATGTGCATCAGAAGGACTAAAAAGACGGTACACGACACCCGCCCCGTCATTCAAGTTGACATGGCGGCTTGCATGTGTGACAACAAATCAACGCTGCGGTGCATTCCAACAAGAATGTCCTCAGGAGACCACCCGTGAAAGCACGCCCATGGCGCAACGTACGGCGCTTCTGGCCTCACAATTCATGCGACTCGCGCGAAACGGGCGCACTCTGCGATTCGGAGCTGTCCTACGGGATAATTCATGTACTTTCGCACTGTAACTTACGTACACGCTGATGTCTTCTTGTACAGCACCTGTACCGGTTCCTTACCGTATATCTTGAAAGGTGGCAGACGTCATTCAAACGACAGTCCGGGTGGGCCGCACACGTCAACTGAAACTATGCGACTTCTTCCGAGCCCGTATTCTGTAAGAAGACGCTCCTCTAACTCATCGATGCAAGTGCTAGGGGCAGATATGAAAGCAGTGAATAGTATTCACTGAGTACCACTCTTCACTAACTGAGAATGTGGCATTGCGTTGTTGACAGTGATCAGCTGCAAGGAATTGATGTACAGGTAGAGCATGGACTAGAAAAACGGTACTGTACTGTATCACCCTGTGTCCACCCAGAAGTAGGCTCCGACGGGCACGTCATGCACTGTAACAGTTGTACGTCTCCTATTCTTAGATGGAAACGGAGAAAATGGTGCGCCATGGCGATCGATCGCTACTGAATTGTTCTATTCCCAGTCTTGAGTCCTGCCTACAGCTCGTCGCGCCTTGAAGTACGATTTGAAATACCAATGGTCTCCGCTCCGGCTCTTGGAGAGATCCCCCTCGCCAGCCGTGTACTCACCCGTGAGATCCGCTCGTTTCTTTACAACTCTCTTATGCACTGTAACTCCTCACCCAACACTCATCCGTACACAGCAGCTACAGTACAGTAGTCTTGTGTACCGAACGGAATCGAGGTATGGCCACTGAGCATGTCAATTCAACTGCGATCCCACCTGTCTAGGAATCCCACCCAGGATGTAAACACCCACGACTTTCTTCCTATATAACGGCACCACGGAGTCTCGTCGAACAAACTCCCACACATCCTCTCAGTCTTCAACCATTCCCCACTTCGCCGCAAGAGAAGCTCAACCATGAAGCTCCTCGCTCTCTGTTCCCTCGCGCTGTGCCTTCTGGCCGTGCACGCCGCTTCCGCCACGCAAACCGGCACCACCGCCGAGGAGAACCTCAAGCCCGTCACCCGCCACTACGAAGGTGGCTCGCGTCGCTGCTACGTCCGCTACATCAACTGCATCCGCCGCATCGGCCCGCCCAGGCGTGTGCCGCGCGGCCGCGCGCCGCCGGCGCCGCGCACGGTGACGCCGCCCGTGCAGCCGCAGCCCGTCCAGCCCGTGCAGCCCGTGCAGCCGGCGCCGCAGCAGCCGTTCGTCCCGGCGCCGCGTCCTGACCCGCGCGGTCCGTTCGACGGCGGCTTCCAGCCGCCGCCGCGTTTCCCGCGCCCGGTCGGCCCGCCGCTCCCGCGCCCGCCCTTCGAGGACGATGAGGAAGAGTTGCCCCGCCGCAGGCCCAGGAATCGTTTCAGGAGGTTCCCCCCGCCGCCGCGCTGCTTTGGCACCAGCAGTGGTTCGGGCTGCGGCAGTAGCTCGGGCTCGGGCTACAGTAGCTAGGAGTCCCGTGCTGATGTTGTTCAGGTTGTGCTGGAGCGCGCCATGTCGAGGATACTGTACTGTGTAATTGCGCGCAAGACGTGCGCCGCGTTGTTCTGTGAGTAAATGGGATGCGTCGTTGTGCTTCAGCCGTGATACAGCCGAGTTATTGCTCAGTGAGACTTCACGCCGAAGCCATTCAGAAGGATGGTTGCGTGCATTCTTCCTCTCCTAATAGTGTTGGGCCAATCCTCGTTCGATTGGATGCTCTATGAGGTATTTACTGCACTTCTCAGCGCAATCCTGGACGCCGTTCTGAAGCCGAAACTCGTGTTGAAGGACACGGCCGGCCGCGTTGCGCTCAAACGTTCCACACGGTTCCTGATGTAGCCATTGCGGACAAAATGTGGATCTGCGGTCGCCGCTTACCCGGTTCAATATTAACACGATCTGCAGGAACATACGCGGCGTGCCCCTTTGTATGGCTCAGCGGTTATGAAAAACTGTGGAATCCCTGTTGGGTTCTTGCTAGTCCTATGCAGTACCTAAAACTGGTGGGCGGTCAGCCGTGAGATGCCGGGTCAAGGGCTGATCGTTGCTGGATATATTAGTCTGCTTGTTCTGTTGCGCGAGCTTATAATGGAAGAGCACGGATTCAGAGTAGTGCTCTCTTCAGCTCCAGTTCCCCTTTTGAGCCGAATCCATGATGCCAAATGTTGAAACCTTGCAGTGTCCACAGTATACCACATGTAGTATTGAGATTCTAATGAAAAACGTCCACCGCCTTCGTGAACAATCGGCACGACGACCCCAGCGCCTGATTTCCTGCTGGGAAGGTCTGCTCTTTTGGCGTTCTACCTGGTGCGTTACGACCGTTAACCTGCTTCCTGTTACAGATAGATCCACACTCAATCTCGCGATTCCGCCCTTCTCAATGAAGTGAAAGAACTTGAGTTCCGATCCATTACTAGAAATATCTCCCTACCTTCAAGTAGCATTGCAAGTGCATCTAACTTGTTCACAGCGCCGGTTTCTCACAAAGAGATATGTAAAGACTCTTCAATGCATCACCAACCTGACATAATGAGTATTTTCTCCTGAAAACCGTCATCCATTCGCGGCAGAACCCTCTTCTGAAACTGCGTGATCTTGGGCCACAAGAATAGACCTCTACACCCGGTTTCTGCAACTCAAAGTACCATTCTTCAACACAACACAGATATACACTGGACGCATACTAAAAAGCATAAGAATGACAATCCAACACCATTATAAATCCATCACTTAGTTCGAGTCCGAGCTGCCACCACCACCATAGCGGCCCTTCCTGCGGCCACCGTCAGAGTGCTAATGCTACCACCGCCCGAGTCACTGCTACTTCCACCTGCCACTCGTCTTGCGTCTGCTTCTGCTCGCACGCCTACGCCGCGGCTTGTCTTCGACGTCGTCGTCATCGTCAACGGGTGCACGCTGCAGCGGACGCACCGGGCGGGGCTCCCGCGGGGGAGGCCTGGAGCCGCCGTAGAACGGGCCTCGCGACGCCGACCCCGGAGCAGGGATGTAGCCCCGACCGTTGAAACTCCTGATGCAGTTTCTGTATCTGATGAAGCAGATTCCCGGCCCACGGACAGCGACACTGGCGGCGGTCCCGAGCTTCTCAGGGGTCTTGAAAGCGGGTTTATGTTTGACAGAGGCAGCACTGGCGTTCGTGGCCAGAACAAAATAGGAGAGCAGGAGAACTGCGAAGAACTTCATGGTAGATGCATTTTTCAGTTTATTCTGAGTTTGTGCGATGGTTCGCCATGGGTTGAGGTGGGAGCTCCCGTTCTATAGGAATTGGCCCCTGCATTTCTTTGCTAGTTGCTGGAAACTGGAGAGGAGTTTCGAGCCTTCAGAGAGGTCAGGCAATCACTCCAGCTGAGGCAATACCGAAATCTTGTTGGACGTATAATTGTGTGCGGACTCAACATCCTCGTTCTCACCAGGGAACTAGGATTTCCGGCTGTGGACGGTAACTTTTTCCATGTGACTGTGAACCTGTTTCCGGTTCAATTGGGGACAATTCCTGTTTTCTGGAAGGGGAAGCAGTCGATTCTTTTCGAATGGCTTTGTGGAGCTGGAGAAACTCCAGCGAACCATAGTAAAACATGCAAGCATGACGCTCTGTCCGACATTGAGCGGTTCCAGAATTCATGCGTGTTCTTTCACATACCATTTTCGACGGACTGTTCTGTCGATGTCGAACGTGCTGGGAATGGAAGTGAAAGCTTCCCTACCTCTCCGGAATCTGCGGCGTCTTTCTTCTCGGAAAAGTCGACCGTAGGGGAATGGAAGTTCCCTTTTCTGGACTATGTACAATATCGTTGCGTGAGCACGACACCAGACGCATGCCTTTCCATGGAACTCGAACGTTTCTTGAAACTCTCGTTAATTTCGAAACGAACCAGAATACATGGGATAGCCCTCGTGAACACGACGAAACTTACTAATTCTTACTCCTTCGGAAAGAAGCGTGAAGGCCTTCTTGTCATAGGGTCCGTCGACGGTAGAACAATTTGCTCTATCCCCGCCGGATGTACTCCGAAAGGCTGTAATGGACATCAACCAAGGATTTTAATCTTCCGATGAGAACCGCAGAGAAAAGTGATGCCTGGCGACCTACTAAAGGGTTAGATGTGTCTCGCCAAATTCTATACTGCAAATGTAGCCGGAGTGGGACACAATGGACTTTCTCATTCGTCATTGCATTGCTCGCGGACGAGATAAATCATGTGAGAATTTGTTTCTCACATTAGGAGCCGCAATAGGGAAATGCGAACCTGGCAGTTTGCGGTCAAGCTCATGGGCATCTCCGAAATGCACGCTAGACAGAGCGGCGTTCCTTGTGTTCAACGACGGCCGTATAGAATCAGGTGGGGCAAATCGTTGCGAATACAACACCTACCTAAGCACTACACAGTGGCTGAAATACGAGAAATACAGCAGACTCAAGGATCCAACTAAGTTCCTGCGCGCCGTGCAGACCTCCTGCAACATTTAATGGCGGAAGTACGGCGTAGGCGTTGGCCAATGCGTCAGCAACGATGCCTTCCTGTTGCGAGACGTTTCGTGGATTGTTTGCCGGACGGCACATCCGTTGCGACATGATCCGTGCCCTCCGAATTGAGGTCCGCCGACCTCCGGTCGGTGCAGTACCTCAGTGGGATGCAGCTACGCCCATCTACTTTTCTGCTTCAAAGTAGGTTAACGGAAGGGGTGCCCCCGCTCGGCGGGTTCTAGTCCAGATTCGCCGAAGCTTCGGTGCACCGCGGGTGTCGAACCAGCATGACCTAGTGGTTTCAGCTCTGAATTCTGTCCAATGGCGGCTTGGTTAGGCCAAACCGTCAGGAGACGCATACATCCTTCCAGTGCAGTACGTTCTTCAGTAGGAGATCATTGGCGCCGAAAGCATCCGACATCGGAGTGATGCCGTGTTCATACTTCCGCCCACCTTTCCACCTGCTGAAACCGTTGAAAAAGGACGTACCATCTATGTCCTATTTTCCTAGGTAGAAAGCTACCTGATTCAGAGGAAATGAACAACGCTCACCTGCACGACTAGGGAATGACATCCTGAAACCTCGACATGCTCCCTATTTGTATGGGTCCTAAAATTGAGTTGGACCGGCTCCACGCTTGATCTACGCCTTTCTCCGCTCTATACCACTCTTGAGCTGAAGCAATGCATGCGGACCTCCATTTCATACGCAAGCTACAAGAGATTTTGATCCAATGACAGGCAGTCACCGCAAAATTCACCAAGAGATCTTGGCTGGAGACCTGGCTCTCCGACAGAGCACTCTCGCCCACAATTGCTCCCAACTATGCCGCTCATTATCATGTGGGATTCAACTCCATTTTCCGAGAAATCGAACACCTATTAAGGCCAACAAACAGCACAACTTCCTATCCCTGCTTTACATGAGGAATCAAGAACATACGCCTAGAAACCGGTAGTAGCAGTACGAAGGAACGTCCGCTTCAACACACATACAAGGGAGACGGACTAACAGAGCAACCATAAACGAGAACAAAAGACGACTAGAACATCACTCAGTTCGAGTCGGAGCTGCCACCATGACGGTAGTGTCCCTTCCCGCGTCCGCCATCAGAGTCACTGCTGCTTCCACCGCCACCACGGCGACCCTTCCTACGGCCACCATCCGAGTCACTGCTGCTTCCACCACCACCGCGGCGACGCCTTCCGTGCCCTCCATCAGAATCACTGCTGCTTCCGCCACCGCCACGCGTCCTGCCCCTGCTCCTGCTCCTGCGCCTGCGGCGGGGGCGGTTGTCATCATCGTCGTCATCATCGTCGTCGTCATCGGAACGGCGCCTGCGAGGAATGTTCACAGGGCGCGGACGACGTGAACGGCGCTTGTAGCCGCCGCGGCTGCGACGGGAAGGTCCGTGAGTCGGGTAGTAGCCCCGGTGCCTGTAACTGCGGATGGCGGTCCCGAGTGGCGACCCTGCCGTGTCACGCGTGATTAGGCTAGTCTTCTTATTGGTCTTGAGAGCGGCTTCCTTGTCGACTGCGACGGCACCGGTGTGCGCGGCCAGAAAGAGAACCGAGAGCAGGAGGACGGCGAAGAACTTCATGATGGGTTGTCAAGGTGTTGCAAACGGTCTGGTGGACTGTGATGGTTGTTGTGGTAGGATGAGCTCCAAGCTTCCGCTTTTATAGGCAGAAGAGTCAGAATATCCTTCTGGTCTCTGCGAAGCGAAGCGAAGTAGATAATTCAAGGCGGTCTGAAAATCACTCGGGATTGGAGGGATGCAGAAGAAAACCTGTTAGAATCGCAAAGATCTCGGCCGACTGTCGACGGTGGCGTCAATAGAACCCGTGAGGAAACTACTGTCTCTGTCGCGGACGAAAGATGAACAATTCAAAGTGTGTCGCGGGGACAGCAGTCGTTTCCTGAATTACTCAACAGCGTTAACCATTTTCGCTCGAGGAGCAACGAACTGAACCTTCCCCGAATGAGGTGAGAAGTCGCGCGGTAGATGGGACAGCCCGCTGTGCAACTTTGGCGCTTTCCTGTCCTCCGAAGTGCTGTCCTGTGAAAGTATCAATTCTCCGCATTGGATAACATCTCGTCCATGATTGGGAACAGGATGGAAGTTTTCATAGAAATGGTCCGAGGTAGCGTATTTCGGGGTTCATAGAACTGGTTCTTACGAGCACCTGGAAACCAATTCGGTGCTACTTACTGTTTAGACTACATAGTCTCTGCATATGAAGGAGTCCCGCGGCATACCGTTCGATTCAAGTAGAAAACCTTAAGCCTCCATGTACAGTATCCGGATTGTTCAAACATACGTGGAATGACCCATTCGTAAGGGGATGGGGCTTTCCCGGCTACATCCGTGTGCCACAAGAATACCTGCTGTATGGAGCTGTTTGTGTGTGGTGAAATTGTACTCTTCATCCACATGGGGCACGTTAAAAATCACCGTCATGGACAGCACCCAAGCCTTTGCTCTCCCAATGAGCTGAAAGGAGTCAAAGAGACCAAGGTATTTCGTAGAACCCACGGGCTTGCGGCCCACTATGTATCCCTAACAGTGGTCTATACTTAAGAGGTCAGCCCGATGGAACATCCCCTGTGTCATTTTACATGGTTTGGAAGAGATACATTCATTTGCTACTTTGGTCCGACAGCCGGTAGAGGAAGCGAGCTGCGATTGTTTTTCCGTACGGAATCAATGGCGGCTGCAACGAACAAGTTTCCGTTTGGAGCACTTGACAAAATTCTAAGTTTAAAATAAAAGTAGCAAAGGCCATGCACACATTCGGTATTGGTAGGGATGATGCTTCCTAGTGAGAAGTCAGGGTTTATGAAACTGGTTCTCTATTTTCGCCTGGTCTGCCATTTGTGACACAAAGGGGTCAGAAGATTGAAAAAGGAGTGTGCAGCCTGACTACGTCACACTCGCAAACTGCGTTCCTCCGTTTCGTGACGAAAGCTCTGGAGATTTGTTCTTTTCTATGATTCTCAAGTTTTTCTTCGAGAATTGACTTGCAAGTCCTCAGTGAGTGAGTGAACTTGGTGGAGTACAATGAAGCCAAATCTTCGCCCATATGGTCCAAAGTTCTGTGGCCCTTTCCAATCTCGATTTTCATGAACCCAGCAGCTTCAGTGGCCAGTGTTGAGGACTGTGGGAGATGAACCCGAGACCTGTCACGTCTTGGGCGTTGAAAAAGATCACTTTCCAAGTGCATACATCGCCGTTGTAGCTTGCGTTACTTATACGACTAATGCAAATATGGTTCAATCTGGTTTGATACCTCCGCTCAAGTGCAGCACTGTTTCTGCTGCTGTTTCAGACGACATATTAATTCGTTCGAACGTTCCAAAGCGGCATCTGAGATGTGAAACTGCTCTTACATGAATTCCGGTGATGCCAATGAAGCTGACCACGATAGAAGCCCAGATCGCTTTCCCCAGTTGCGGTGTCCTAACAAATCTCTCACGTGATATATCTCGGCCGCGCGCGAACAACGCAAATGGCGAATGAGAACGTTCATTGTGCACAACCCTAAGTATAGAATTCGGCGAGAAACACGTTGCTGGTCGCGAGCCATCGCTTTCCCTACCTGAACTGTTGCAGAAGGTAATGGCGCTCCATCATAAAACGCAGTGCCCGATGCATAGCTTGAATTGACTGTTGTAGACCGGATCTAGATAGACACCACGGCGAGCAGTGGCAACGCACGGCAAAGTCCATTTCAGGCCAAGCTCTCGAAAGAATCGAAAGAAAGTTCCCGCACTATGTTCACGCCTGTGTCAATCGAGACATGTAAGAAAAGGTACAGAGGAAATCGGGCAATGGTCAACCGCGGCTGGCATCGAAGTGGTCGCTATTGACGCGGACGTCGCCAGTCCAATGGTCGTTTGTGCACAATTCATAATTCATGACCGGAGCGAATTCGAACAGATCATCTCGTTCCATGTGGTCAGCCGACGGGAGGGCGGCTGAACTGCACTGCATCGCTGCAATACAGCACTGCATCGCTGCAGTGCAGCAAATCAGGTAAATGAGAGCAAGGTCTACGCAAGGTTGCCCTAATGTCGCGATACTCGCAGTACATCTTTCCAAGTCATTCGGCCTGCTTCTGTACTGGTACCTTTCGTACACTGCAGTGAATGCTTCAATCCATCTGCTCCGCCATGAAACAATAGTGATGGGCACCATACCACATTCCTCACGAATCCACGCAATTCAACGTAGTTTTCTACATTTAGCTGATAGTCGTTATCCAGGTTATGTTCCGACTGGAAGCTCTGCTCAGCTTCGGTCCTCGAATTTTCGGACACTTCACACACTGATACGAAGAAGAAAACAGACCAAACTGTGCGACGGAAGATTAACTGGTGAGTAGGAGCTCTAAGCCCGAAGAAGAACCATAACGTGCTGTTCACATAGGTGGCAGGCACCAGTTGAAGGTGCCCTTTTCCGAATACTTCAGTTGTAAGACGTGCGATTTGGTTGGAAACTTCGAGCAAGATGTTGAAGGACGCTAGCTGCTGAGAAGGCAAGTTGGTCAACACAGAGCCGGTGTCGCAGTTAGTCCGTCCTACAATTTCTAAGGCGAACTGCGCCATCGCTTTATATAGGACGTGTAAACAATGTTGGCCGACCTCTGGTCTCGCCTCCGAAATGACTCTTCGCAAGAAATACAACCGGTGCAATGGCACATTTAGCCCTCTCTATCTCCGCTTCAATAGGGCTTAGCGGTTCCCAATGAAGACATACACATCTCTTCAGCTATAGAGATTACATGCTCTTCGCTTTCTCAGTAGCAGTAGCAATATTCAGCCGTGAAGGCCGTACTAGAAACTGTCCACGTTTCACAACAGTAGGGACCGATATTTTCCAAGTGAGGTGCCTCACCCGCAGGAGAACGAAATGCAGAAAGCATTCAAATGCTCGGCAAGCATTAGGTCGAATGCTCACACTGCATGTGCACGTGCGTTATCGAACCGGCGCGACGGGGATCTGGGACTGGTCATATCAATGCAGACTCACTCTCAACACATAATGAGGAACTTTATGAACTGTAGTAGGTACATTACGAAGGTAACTTACCACGATACCTATCTCTACCTCTCCAGTTCTCCGGTCTTCCGGTTCTCCGGTTAATTAAGCTCTCTATTGTAGATGGATTCGTTCATCGCGTGAGGGATAGAATCGGCTTACAGAACTGTTGGACCTACAGATTCTCTTGAACGTTCGGACAACCAACATCTTCAATGCAGGCATGATGTACGTACTTTTCCAATCCCTGCATACAACTACCGTACCAGTTGGAATCCGGGCGAACAATCCCGACAACATGATTAGAACAGTAACATTTCCAACTGGAACATGATATCTACCCACGTGGATCTGTGGCTTAGTACATATGCGGCAGAGAAATGTATCGGAATCATCAACGACCTTCCCTTGTTTCTTCAAAGCTCTCTGTCCCAATTGCAAGTTACGTGACTATCGGGCGACTGGGCCACCGGTCTTCTTACGGCCTTTCAAACCAGTGCCCCCCCGCCCCCAAGCTCTATTCGACCAAGCTCCCAATAACGGGTTCCGCCCGGCGAAACCCATTTCTCGAAAGTTTCTTTTAACATCAGCTCTCTAAAACTAGCAGTTTCTGCAACATCACGATGCTTCAACCCCAGACGGGCGCGTATTGAGTGTTAAGTCATGAGGCGACGGTGATCCTGAAACTTCAGGACCGCATAGAGCATATCCCGCTCTTTGTGGCTACAGCATTGCGGCACGCAAGTTATTTTCTTGCGTTTGTTGCGTTTGTTTGCTAACTTATTTAGAAGGTTCTACCTTGAGAAGGTTGAAATTCGGAGAAACAAAGCCTCATCGCGGATCGTGAGGAAAGTGAACAATAACAACGCAAAAGAAACTCAGGATATAGACATTTCATACCGCACGCACTCTATTGGACCAGGCTGCCCGAAGTAAAACTTGTAGAAGCGTAACTACAGAGCAGATGATCATCAATGCTCCGTTTACAAGACGACGACTAAAGCAAATCCGTTCACCTACCCAACGCTCCCGGCACAACAAAAAGCACTTGCCAGAAGCAGGGGAATGGTGTGTTCCTCTCCAATCTTGGTCAGGCTCTGACGGGCTGATGCACTTGCTGATTCATGCGAGGAGATGGTTCAGACCCACCCAGCGTAGACTCCGGATTTACCTTCAGACACAACAACTATAGGGCGAAACGCACCCACGGCGCGGAACATTAATACCAAGAGTCCCCCTCCTCGGGTGGTCCGTACCGCAGTCGCTAATGAGCCGGCAGGTGCCATCCCGTCCGAACGCACTGCAAGTTTTTCCGGCCATCGGCACACAGCACTTCATAGTCGATCCAGAGCATGCCTCACCGCCGTCGTGGATGCCTCCAACGCGATCGCAAGAACTCTGAGTGCGACAAATTCCCCTCAAATGATGAAACCGGCAAGACGTCAGCGCGTGAGGCAGACAGCAGACGGTGCCGCCACGGCACGAAGTGTCACGAACGATGCGCAGGCTAGCTCCATTGCAGGCGGTAGCTGAAATGCAGGTGCCAGAGACGCCGAGCTCGTGGCAGAAGGCCTGTGCAGTAGACGATTTGCACAGCGAAAGCACCAGTACAAGGAAGAGCGGAAGGTACTTGGTCATTATGATTTGTCAAGTTTGATGTGTGAAGGAATTGAGACTGGATGCTTGAAAGAAACGGAGAGACGAGGCTGGTTGAGGTGGTTGAGAAGTGATGCTATTTTCCCGTCGACGGTTTGGTCGAAGCGCTTCTTATAGAGTAGAGAGGTAAGAAGTTCTTCCCTCATCGCATACAGGTTCGTCGATTTGTGGTACACTTTCCGGCACGGTCGACCGATTTCCAAGGCGGACAGGTTGTTGGGAAAGACGGTGCCAATACGTTCGTGGCACTGTCCGGGAAATCAAAGCACCGAGAAGGAAACACATTGCTGAGGAGAGGGCTTTCTACTGTTTCCTGTACGTAGCGGACTCATGCTTCCTTCACCTCCAGTTTCGCACAGACGCCCGGGGGTTGGCTGACAACGTATGATGCGGCACAGAGAGAAATGCGCCGCTCCGTAGCGGAGCTCACGAATTATCTTCGCTCAGAGCCTCCCATCCGTCCTATTCATAGATATGGGCGCAGTGAACCAAGTCATTCGCCGTTGAACCATTGGATCTGGTACAGTATACAAATGCGTGAATTGGGTCCCAAAGCTCATTCGGGAAAGCCAAGTTGTCCTCTTCTGTGATTGTATCCACCACCGGCCTGGCGCCTCCTGCAGTTGCGGTACTGTAGAAGGCGTTTCAAAATCATATCCAAACCTCACTTCGAATATAACTCCTCTGAGACATATGTAAGGATGAGCCGTCCTGGAGATACATTTCCGTTTCTTGGAGTAAACAGTTCCATTTTCTGGTCTGATGCGTAGCCATGAGCAGTATGTTCAATGGGCAACGAAATCCCAAACAGAGGACTATGCTACCATCTCTACCACGAAGGACAGTTCCTACCGTTTACCTTCTGTTGGGTTCCATGAAGCGAAAAATCTCACTGAGTTGGAAACATGGCATTCCCGGCAACAAGTCAGCACATGGTGTGGGTTTCTTGGAGAAGGAACCGCCCGTAGAAATTGTTTTGCCGATCATGACTGTAAGTTCGAAGCAGTTGAAATATCAAAGGTCATGCAGGCATTCTGTATAGCTAAGGATGATGCTTCCTGGTGAGAAGTCCCGGTTTATGAAACGTATCGTTCCTTTTGTCTAATCTACCTCGTGCGACACAAAGGGGTCAGAGGGTTGAAAATGGAGGCGAGTCTGGAGCCTGAATACGTCACACTCCCAGCCCGCTTTCATCCGTTTATTGACGAAAAACTTTGAAGGGAGGGGGAACGGAATTCGTAGTAGAGAACAACTGTCCGGAGTTTTTTAAGTGACTTTTAAATCCTCATTGAGTGATTGTCCTTGGTCAATAGTACAATGAAGCATAAACCTTCGCCCATATGGTCCACGGTTCTGTGGCCCATTCTAATCTCGATGATCATGAAACCAACGACTGCTGCTTCATGTGTTGCGGACTGTGGGCGATGAACCCGAGAACTGTGCTGGGCGTTGAAAAGGGTCACTTGTCTCTAGTGAACTACTGGGATTTACTTCGCAATTTTAGGTTGTGATCTGGTAATCAACTAGTGAAGTTGGGGCTCTTCAATCAATCCTTCTGTGCATAGCGCGTTTCTATATCATCGTTCTCCACATATATCTGTCTATGTGAAAAGCTCTGTTTGTAGAGATTACTAATCTCTACTGCCAATTCATCGAAAATAAGTGGCCATGACATGTGACATCCACACACATTGCGCTCAACTCCACATTGTAATCTCAGATTACAATATGGAGTTGGAGTTCTTCATCCGAGGGTGTTCACAAGGCGGACCATCGATACATGCAAGCAAAGGAAATGCATGAAGAACGCGCGATTCAAGTGCGCTTGGCATCAAATTGGTCACAATTCACAATTCAAGATGGGGTATTCCCGAACTTCTCGTGGCCTTCCATATGGTCCGCTGCCTGCCGAGCACGGCGAAACATTCGCAGCACAGGTCATCCATTCTTGCGCAGAGGGAGAAGAAATGTCATCTGCAACGATCGACGAGGACTCCCAAGTGGTCCTTCTTGCTGCAATCCCTCGACGAGCCGGTATGCAACTGAGGTATTGTTTTGCAGAAATTTCTTTCCTTATGGCGTTGCTGGATCACGCTGTATTGCTGGCAGAGCACCCTTCTATGTGTTGAACGATGGCCGTATAGAACTAGGTGGGGCCATTTGTTCCGTATACAGCACCTGGCTAAGACTTGCCCAGTGGCTGAAATACGGGATAATAGAGTAGGCTCAAAGGATCCAACAAAGTTCGTGCGCGCCGCACAGACCTCCTGCGACATTTCATAGCCGAAGAACGGCGCAGCCGGGGGCCAATGCCCCATCCCATTTATGAAATGATGCTGTTTTGTTGCGAGACTTCTCGTGGAATGTTTGCGGCACGGCACATCAGTTGCGAAATGTTCCGTGCCCTCCAAATTGAGTTGCACCAATCACCGGTCGGTACAGTACCTCAATGGGATGTAGCTACTGTACGCCCATCTAAGCTGCTTCTGCGTGGGTCGACAGAACGGATGCACCCGCTCCGCGGATTCTAGTCCAGATTCGCCGAAGCTTCGGTGCCCACCGGCTGTCGAACCAGCAGGACCTGCCCGTTTTAGTTCAAAATTTTGTCCAATACCGGCTCAGTTGTGTCAAACAGTCAGGAGACGCGTACATCCTTCCAATCGTGAATTTTCCTCCGTAGAGGAACAGCATTAGCACCTCATGCATCCGAATAGGAGGGATGCTTTCTGTACTGTGTGGTGTGTGCTTCCAACAGAATCTGACCTGCTGACCGGCTGAAACCCGCTGTAAATGGGCCAAACATCTATGTTCTATCCTACTGGTAGAAAGCTATGTACCTGAATGAGAGAACATGACATAACCTCACATGCACCACTAGGGCATGACATCCTGAAACCTCGGCATTCTCCCTATTGGTATGGGTCCTAGAATTGACTTGGGGCCGGCTCTACGCTTGATACCACCTTTCTCCGCTCTAGACCACTCTTCTTGAGCTGAAGCAAGGCAATCGGAACACCATTTCATACGAGAGTTACAGATCATTTAGCTTCTATGCCAGGCACTTGACCAATATTCACAAGTGATCTAGGCAGGAAACCTGGCTCTCCGACAAAGCAACCCACCCACATTAGCTTCAATACTATGCCGCTCATTATCAAATGAGATACAACTCCATCGACTGAGGAAAAACACCTATTAAGACCTTCAACAAACACCAAAACATCCGATCTCTGCTTTACAAGAGGAATCGAGAACAAACGTCTAGATACCGGTACGAAGAAACTTCCGCTTCAACGAACGTACAAGGGAGACGGACTAACAGAGCAACCATAAACAAGCACCGATGATGACTTGAACACCACTCGGAGACTTGAGCACCACTCAGTTGGAGTCGGAGCTTCCACCATGACGATAGTGTCCCTTCCCACGCCCACCACCAGAGTCGCTGCTGCTTCCACCGCCACCACGGCGACCCTTCCTGCCACCGCCGCCATCACTGCTGCTACCACCGCCGCCGCCCGAGTCACTGCTGCTTCCACCACCACCGCGGTGACGCTTCCCGCGCCCACCGTCGGAATCACTGCTGCTTCCTCCACCGCCTCGCTTCCTGCGCTTGCTCCTGTTCCTGCGCCTGCGGCGGGGACTGTTGTCATCATCGTCTTCGTCATCGTCATCATCGGAAGAGCGCCTGCGTGGCACATTCACAGGGCGCGGACGACTAGGACGACGCTTGAAGCCTCCGCGGCTGCCACGGGCCGGATCGTGAGACGGGACGTACCCCCAGTGCCTGTAACTGCGGATGACGGTCCCGATTTGCGATCCGCCGGCCGTGTCACGGGTGATTAGCCTGGTCTTCTCATTGGTCTTGAGAGCGGCTTCCTTATCGACAGCGACGGCAGTGGTGTGCGTGGCAAGGAAGAGAACCGAGAGCAGGAGGACGGCGAAGAGCGTCATGATGGGTTGAGGTGTTCCAGATGTTCTGGTGAACTGTGATGGTTTTTTAGACATGAATAGCTCCAGGCCCCCGCTTTTTATAGTGAGAAGAACTAGAATGTCTCTCTAGGTAGGGCGAAAACGAAGCGAAGTAGAGAATTCAAAGCGTCCAAGAAATCACTCGGGATTGGAGGGATGCAGAAGAAAATCCGTTAGGCTCGCAGTGTTCAGACGACTGTCGACGGTAGAGACCGTGGGGAAAGTATTGCCACCGTCGCGGACGAAAGAAGAACAATTCAAAGTGCATCGAGGGGATAGCAGTCGGTTCCTGAATTGCTCGCGGAGGTTCGTCCTTTTCGCTCAAGGAGCGACGAACTGAACATTTAAACGAATGAGGTGAGGAGTCGCGCGGTAGGCGGTACACCTCTCTGCACCTTTTGCGCTTTCATGTCATTCGCTCTGCCATGCGAATTTTTCGACTCTGCTTTGGTAACATCTCGACTTGGCAGCAGAAGGGACGTTTTCATAGTCATAGAACTGGTCCTTCGTAGCTTCTCTCCTCTTCATAGAACTGGTACTTCCGAACACTTGAAGACCAACTGCGGCTTCTAATGTTCTGTCTAGGTAGTATGTGCATGAGCGACTCCCGCGCGTAGCCTTCTATTCAAGTAGAACGTCTTTGGAAACCTACAGATAGCCCCCCTAGCCCAACTGTGGCCTACCAATAAAGCCCGAGCGCTCCTCTCCCTCAGGTATCCGGATCTTTCGAAAATGCCTGGAATGACTCTATTCCTACCATATGATGGCACTTTCTTGGCTACATGCGAGTCCCACAAGAACACCTGCTTTATGAAGGTGCTGTGGAAGATGGAATTGTACACTTCGTCGCCCTGGGCATGTGCAGAATCGCTGTCATGGACAGCACCCCAGCCATTCCTCTCCCGAAAAAGCAGAAAAGCGTCAAAAAGGAAAGGATTGTATGGTAACCCGGACTTGCGGCCCGCTCTGTATCTCTCCCGCGGGCAATCATTAGAGTCACGATGGAAGATCGCATTTGTCTTTTCAATGTTTGGAAGGAGACAATCAGTAACTACTTTGTTCAGATACCAGGTAGGGAAAGCGAGATGCGATGCTTTTTTATAGGACACACTGGCAGCTGCATTGTACGATAGAAGCAGTTCAAAACACCAAAGGCCATGCCCGCATTCGGCATAGCTAAGGATGAGTGTCTTGGTGAGAACCCCGATTTACGACGGTTTATGAAACGAAATATATCCTTTAGCTTGGTCTACCACGTGAGACACAAACGGGTCTGATGATAGAAAAAAAGAGGCGAGGCTAGGATGATCGCTGTATTGAACAGTCTCACAGGGAGCTAATGCTCATAGCGTGAGACGCTATTGTGCAAATGTAGGGGAGGCAGGGAGACAGGTAAAGGATGCATGAAATGGGATGGGGGATAGGCTGGGATGATCGCTTATTGAATAGGCTGCAGCCTCACTACGTCACTTTTGCAGAGAATTCCTTCATTGGGTGGCGACAACAGTAGAGAGATGTTCTGAACTATATTTTCGGGTTTTCTTCGAGAATTGACTGGGAGGTTTTCAGTGAGTGTCCTTGGTCAAAGAGTACCGATAAAAGAGTACCGGTAACATTACCTTGGACAAAGTGGACTCAAGATAGCGTCCGCCCTTTTCGTCCAAAATTCTGTGCCTCTTTCGAATCTCAACGTCCATGAACCCGACGGCTCCTAGAAGTGTTTGGGATCGTGGGAGTTGAACCCGCGAGCTGTCCAGTCTTACTTCACTATTATAGTCAGTCAATTTATACCTGTATTGTAAAGAGTGAACTTGGCGCTTCTCCGTCATCAAGTCCGTACTTCGTACCGTTTTTTGAAAGAAGCATTCTCTACACTTGGTTCTGAAAACAATTGTAAGCCTTCACCAGTAAACGGGGGTAGTTATCTTGGATGCAACCGTGATTCAACCGACTTTGCTTTCTCCGCTCAAGTGCAAACCCCGTTTCCGCAGCTCTCCCTCACTGGCAGAGTGCTTCGAACTTTTCAAGGGCCTCATAGCTCATTTCGTAATGAGCTATGGAAAGTCTCTACCGAGAATTCCGGGGATCCAATGAGGGTATACACCATAGAAGACCTGGTAGCTTTCCGCATCTTGGCGTGTCCCAGCAACTACCTCACGTGATTTATCGCGGGCGCGAACAACTTGGTGACGAAAGACAAGGTTCATTGTGCCCAACGCGAGTCATCGCATTCCCTACGTAAAATTGTATGGAAGATATGGGCGCTCCATCACAAAAGGAGTGTCCGATGAATAGCATGAATGGTGCAGAGGACTAATTCGAGACCACGTCGAGTAGTGGCATTACATCGCAGTCCAGATGAGGTCGGGCTCTCGAAAGAATCCAACTAATTTCTCGGAAGAATGTCAAGCCTGGCTCAATCGAGCCATGTAAGAAAGGTACAGAAGGGAAGCGGGAAATCAACTGCGGCTGACGTGAAACTGGTCACGTTGACGCATGCAACGCTAGTCCAACTGGTCGTTTGCGTACAATTCATAATTCACGATGGGAGCGACTTCGAACAGATCATCTTGTTCCATGTGGTCGGCCGACCGCAGAGCACAGTGGAGGACCATCGCAGCAGGGCAGCAAATCAGGAAAATTAGAGCATGGTCTATGAAAGGTTGTGCTAATATGTCGCGATACTACTGCAATTACACCATGTTCCCGTAGTCAGTCGGCCTGCTTCAGTACATTGTAGCGAAGTGCCCACGGAAGTCGCATAAACGGAGTGCAACTGGACAGGAGGATCGTCACGGAAAAGATCGATGCCTTCTCTTTATTGTGAGAAGGGTGTGTTATAAACTTCTCATGTCTCGACTGCTCTGCCTAGTGCAGAGGCGGTCGAGGTAAGAATGTAATGAAAAGGGAAGAACTCCCTTGAATACTCTGCTCTCCAGAAAACACACTGGATGCACTAAATGATACTCCTCAGCATTCCCTCGCAAGATGCATTGCATCAAATACAATGCACTCTCGGCTTCTCCGGATTGCACCATCACCAGGCGCTCTCCGCTGTACTTCTGTACGCTGCACGAAATGCTGCACAACAACATACAAGCTGTTGAATCCATCGGCTCCGAATCGAAAGAAAAGTTGTGGGGCACCGTAGCGCACTCCTCACGAACCCACACAAGTACAAGTAAATTCAAAGGTTCTACCTGTACATGATTCGAAGTCGTTGTTTGGCCGGTTCTTTCTGACTGGAAGCTCTGTTGGGATGATCGCTTTATTGAAAGGTCTCACAGGGAGCTTAAGCTCATAACATGAGACGCTATGACTCAAATATAAGGGAGACAGAGAAGCGGGTACAGGATGCATGAAAAGGGATGGGGGATAGCAAACTATGCATGACACAAGATTCGTGTTGTAGGAGCCAGAGAATGGCTCGTCTTGTCATGTTCATATGCAGTGATGTTGGGCGAGGGTTTGATAACTTTTTCAGGGCGGCGAGCCTAGCGAGCCATTGTGCACTGAGCTTCCGGGCTCATGAATTCTACGAAACGTCATTGACTGGCACGAAAAACAAAGCAGACCGAACTGTGCGAGAATGGATTACAGAGCGTGGAGGAGCTCCATGTCCGAAGCAGAACGATAAAGAGTACTGCAAAGTTTCACCGAGGTGCCAGGCATCAGTGGAGCGTATCCTTTTTCGAATACGTAGTGACCGAGATTGAAAGAAATGCGCCTCACTCACAGGAGAACCAAAGGCAGTACCGCTTTAGAAAGCACCGCAACGACGCGGTACAGTGCTCACTCTGTACATGCACCTACTCTGTGGAAGAGGAGCATCCACGGAGATGTGGGACTGGTGCTATCAATCCTGACTCAACCCCATAGCGGGGAACTACATGTATGTACGTTGCGAGGGTACTTCATCACGAAATATATATCCATGTATGCCTTACAATCGGTTCCGATTGCGTTCAGAACTGTACAACTCTTTTGTCGAGATAATAGTTCATCGCGCGAGGA
Source organism: Pterothamnion heteromorphum (assembly GCA_032358295.1). Taxonomy (NCBI): domain Eukaryota; phylum Rhodophyta; class Florideophyceae; order Ceramiales; family Ceramiaceae; genus Pterothamnion; species Pterothamnion heteromorphum. Next base: position 4,849 of record JAULBV010063333.1, on the reverse strand, counting down.
TTGTATCGCGCTTACATACTTCGTGGACCTACTAATTCTCTTCAAGGGTCGGACGACAATATCCAAAGAACCGTCCTGTATCAATGGGATGAACAAGTTGAAGTAACGTCAGTCGTTCTGTTAGTGGACATAACGTGGGAACTGTTCCAGTGTTTTGCGTGTTTGGTCTCTTCTCTCTGTCGCATCGGCCAGTTACGTGACTTTACTGCATGGGGATCGGGCGGTTTCATATACAGTCCTCTATGCGACATGGCCCTCAGCTAGTGAGCGTGACACGCAGATGCTTCCTTATTCGACCCAACTACCAAACGGGTTGCGCACAATCACACCGATGGGCTAGCGAATTCTGCGATACCCATACGGCTGGAAAACCGGACGAACCGTTATTGAGTGTGGTATTTTCATGCGGCGACCGTGAATCTGGAAAGTCGAGACAGGGTAGATTTTCTTTCTCATCTCTCTTTGCGATGGGAAAACGGCGGCATGCCAGAATTGTTGCATTGTCAGGTGTTGAAAGATGGTCCGATTCTCCTCGGACAGAAGACACAGGAGTATTTATTGGAACTACGGTGTGTGTGTACTGTAGTTGAGGAGGATAGGCACCGTGAGGATGGTGCACGCAGTACACGAAAGGGCTCTACAATTCAGTAGTAACCGTAGAGACATTAATAGGCGCATATGCGCCGGGAAGCGGAACCGCTGTGCGGGTCGCTGAGTCGTGTCTGTGTCAAGTGTCAGCGTGCCACACCGGCGAATAAGGAATGTATACCTTGGACACCTTTCCATTCGGATTGACGAAGCCCCATTGCCGGATCAGAGGGATGGATGTGAACAATACCAACCCGAAAGAAGCCCCGAACATAGACATTTCATACTGTACGCTCGGAGTGGACAGTAAATTGTACTTTGCATGCAACGCACATCAACACTGAGCACGTTCATGAATGCTTATCTCATACTTTGTCACGACAAATGGGCTCACTCCTTCCGACCAGGCTACACGAAGTAACATTTCTAGGAAGCGATAAGTCTGGAGTGAAAGATGATCATCACCTCTCCGTTTACTACGCAACGAATAATACAGATCCTTTCACCGACGCAACACCCCGGCACAACTAAAAGCACTTGCCAGAAGCACGGTAATGATGTGATCCTCTCCTTTTTCGGTCAGGCTCTGATGGGCTGATGTATCTTCTGATTCATGCGAGGAGATGCTTCAGACCCACTCGGCGTAGCCTCCGGATGTATCATCAGACATAACAACCATACGGCGAAACGCACCCACGCCGCGGAACGTTAATACCGAGATTCCCCCTCCTCGGGCGGTCGGTATCGCAGTCGCTAATGAGCCGGCATGTGCCATCCCGTCCGAACGCAATGCACGTTTTGCCGGCCTTCGGCACACAGCACTTAAAGGTCGATCCAGAGCATGCCTCACCACCGTCGTGGATGCCTCCGACGCGATCGCACGAACTCTAAGTACGACAAATTCCCCTCAACTGATGAAAACGGCAAGACGTCAGCGCGTGAGGCAGGCAGCAGACGGTTCCGCCACGACACGAAGTATCACGCACGATGCGCAGGCGAGCGTGGTTGCAGGCGGTTGCTGAGATGCAGGTGCCAGACACGCCGAGCTCGTGGCAGAAGGCCTGTGCTGTAGACAATTGGCACAGAGAAAGTAACAGAACGAGGAACAGCGGAAGGTACTTGGCCATTGTCATTTTCGTCAAGAACGTTGTGTGAAGGACTTGAGAGCGGATGCTTGAAAGAAGCGGAGAGGCAGTGCAGGTAGAGGTCGTTGAAAAGAATTGATTCTATTTTTTCTTCCTTCGTTCCTTCGATGCTTTAGTCGAAGCGGTTCTTATAGAGTAGAGAGGCCAAAACCTGTCGTGTTCGGACATATGTTTATGGATACGTGATACGCTTCCTGGCTGGTTCGTAATTATCCAAGGCGGGCAGGTTGTCGGGAAAGCCGATGCCAATACGTTGGCCGTACCCCTCCGGGGAAATCAAAGCACCGAGAAGAAAGAAAATGCTGAAGAGAGGGCTTTCTACAGTTTTCCTTACGAAGCGGGAATCATGCTTCCTTTTCCTCTAGTTTAGTACAGACGCCCACCGTCGGCTGGTGTCAAGTCATGATTCGAGATTTTCTGATGTCTATTGGCAATCGAGTGACTACCGACGTAAAAGCGATTGCTGACATCAACGTCCAGTCTGGCGCATATGATGCAGCAAGGAGAGAAATTCGCCGCTCGGTACTGTAGTAGAGCTCACGTCATCTATTCGCTCATAGTCTCCAACCCATCCTATTCTTAGAGTTGAGCACAGTGTGACAAAACGGGGTCCTATATGCCACAACAGTGGACCATGTCATTCGTCGTTCCGCAGTTTGGATAAGGTATAAAAATGTGTGGATTGCTTCAGAAAGCCCATCCGGGAAAGCCAACTTGTCATCTTCTGCGTTTTCGGCTATACACGCCTCTGGCAGTTGGGCTAGAACAAAATTCAAATGCAAATCCACCTTCATTTCGAAAATACCACCTCTTAGGCAAATGTAAGCATGAGCCGTCCTGGTGACATCTTTCCGTTTCTTGGAGTAAACAGTGTCATTCCTGCCGGTCTGATGTGCGACTCCAGCAGTATGTTCATTAGGCAACGAAATCTGTAGAGAGATTCCCAAAATATGACTAACTCGGGGAACAGATACCTGGAAGCACCCATAGAGTGGACTATGCAACTAATTCTACCACGAAAGAGAGTCCGTACAATTACGTTCACTTGGCTCTCCATTGACTTTCCATGAAACGACAAGTGCATTTCTTTCACTCGTTTCATGGAAAGCCTCCTGCGGCACAGATCTGTGTGGAAAACGTGGCATTCCCGGCAACAAGGCAGCGCATGATGTGGTTTTCTTGGAGAAAACCACGTCACGTGAAACGCCCGTAGAAAGTCTTTCGCGGATCAGAATTGAATTAGTTGCCATGGCGAATAGCGACAACCACTGAACCTCGATGGAATCGAACTTGAAGGGAGAAAATCACGCCCAGGCAATCGCAAGATGCCGGGAACTGTACGCGCGTACAGAAGGACCACAAGACATCATTAAACGAGGTTGGCTTTCTGGTACAATTCATAAACCAGATTCATGTTAGACTACTGAACTCGGACAGATCGCTGCCTTCCTTATGGCTTGCTAACCGGATTGCTGAGCTAAAGACAGGCGGCGCACTATTGGAAACCTGGCAATTCTGTTTTCACCTTGTAGGATGGGTAGGAAATGGTTGGCTGCTATAAACTCGTTCCGTACGGAACTGGAGTAACCATTGGCTGTCAGCAACTCGTTCAGACTCGTTCACGCCCTGTCGACCAATAGGATGTGTGATTATACCCTATTGATGCGTACGTATACCCTATTGGGCGACAGGGCGTGAAGCAGCTGTATACCACCCTGATTGGACAATATTTTCTTCCCAGCCCATGCCATAAGTAAACTATTATTAACAGAGACCTGTTTTTTCAATAGTTCTATCTATGGGGCCTTAATCGGAACTGTGCTATAGCTCCGTATAGTCCCTTAAACACCACCCAAACGGACCACCTTTCACAGATTTACGTTGCATCATATAGTACGTCGGGTGTTCACCGCACATGGTGCTTTTCCGCCGGAAAACTAAACTCGGAACTCGATTGAGAAGAGATGCGAGCGATGGCACACAGGGCTGCTCGGTGTACCCGATGTGGGGACGGGGCACCAGAGTGCCGGGACGGTAAAGGTTGCGCACTTGTCAATGAGACCGTTCGGCAAAAACCCATGGGCTTGCTGCACACGGAAAGTTCGGAGGTTGGTTGGTGATTTAATGAAGGAGAGGGGTGCAGTTGAGTGATGACAGACAAAATGAGGCAGTAGTTGGGACTGAGGGAGACTAAGGGATCGGGATGACAGGGATGTTGGTGACTGTGATGGTGACGGTGACGGTGACAACAGGGGACTGGAACTGTTACCGAGCAAGACAGAGACATGCACATCTTGGATGTCGCCGACTTTCCCAACCGACCCCCTTTAGGGCACGACGAAGAACGCACCCGACACCAACCACAAAATCCAAACCCGCCCGCCTGCTCCCCGACTTCCCAATACACCTCCACCTCTGCCCCTCCTCAGCGTCCGCCCCGCGTCCGCCCCGTGTCCGCATCCGCGTCCGCGTCCGCCTTCGCTTCCGGCCGCCTCTGCTTCCGCCCCGCCTCTGCCCGACCCGCCTCTGCCCCCGCCGCGCCTCCGCCTCCGCCTCCGCCTTGTGGCCCGCTGGAACTGTAACGCATTTCGGTGTGTACCGCGCGCATATGCGCGCTCGATATACAGGCAGCAAGATTACGTGCACGCTGCAGATTTGCACCAATCCGCAATGGGGTATTTTGTGTGCGATCACTTGACTCAATTCCACTCCAGGGTGAGTAATCTCTACCGTCAACGCGCCTAGCTCGCCACGACATCGCTCTACCTCCTCACCGCGCTGCGCGTACTGTGCGGCGATGATAGTCTATAGTATATAGCCGGAGGACCGCACACAATAACGATCATCCATCATCCATCACACTACGCGCCGACTGGTGGTCCCCCTTCACCAAGGGGCACTGCTCGCTTGCTTCGTCTACCTCGATCTCGCCTTCAGCACTGCGAGTGCTCTCACGCTGGCCTTCGCCTGTGCCTGCGCCTGCGCCCCGCCCCGCATCCACACTCTACTCCGCAATGGCCTTCCGAAACTCCAGGTCGAGATTGAATGCGTCATAAAGAAGGTCCACGAAGTATTCCAAGCCTTCGAGCAGATCTGGGAAACGGTCTACAGCGCCT
>JAULBV010062222.1:0-28545 GCA_032358295.1 Pterothamnion heteromorphum | reverse complement strand
AATCTGGTAAGAACGAGAAGCAACCTTGTGTAAGTCTCACTATTCAAATACTCCTTTAATTTTTATAAAGATAATTTAATTATACGTTTGCTGTTGGCGTTTCTGCGAAATCTGCTGTATCTGTCGATGTGTAATTAAAACTGATATCTTTCCATAAATCTAATGCAGTTTGTAAGGGACCACAAGAACGAGCAGCTTCACGTAAAATACGTGGACCAACTTCTTGATTAAAGTAATCAGCACCTTCATTACGAGCTAAAATCATAGCTTCTAAAGCTACACGATTAGCTGTAGCACCAGCCTGGATACCATCAGGATGACCAATTGTTCCACCACCAAATTGTAATATAACATCATCACCTAAATAATGAACTAATTGGTGCATTTGACCACAATGAATACCACCAGAAGCTACTGGCATACATTTACGTAAAGATGCCCAATCCATTTCGAAGAAAATACCATAAGGTAAATTAACACTTAACGTCATTAAACGTAAAACGTCGTAAAAACCTTTAATCATTAAAGGGTCACCTTCTAATTTACCAACAACTGTACCTGCATGAATATGATCCACACCAGACATCCGCATCCATTTACAAATTACACGGAAGTTAATACCATGATTTTTTTGACGAGCATAAGTTGAATTACCTGCACGATGTAAATGTAATACCATATCATTATCACGAGCCCATAAAGCAATTGATTGGATTGCTGTATAACCCATAACTAAATCGATCATGACAATAACAGAACCGACGGCTTTAGCATATTCAGCACGTTTGTAAACATCTTCCATAGTAGCCCCTGTGATGTTTAAGTAAGAACCTTTAACTTCACCTGTAGCAGCTGCAGCACGGTTAATACCTTCCATACAGTTTAAGAAACGCTCTCTCCAACGCATAAATGGTTGAGAGTTAATATTTTCATCATCTTTCAAAAAGTCTAAACCACCTTTTAAACCTTCGAATACTACACGACCGTAGTTTTTACCTGATAAACCTAGTTTAGGTTTTACTGTAGCACCTAATAGAGGTGCACCGTATTTGTTTAAACGTTCACGTTCTACAACAACACCGGTTGCTGGACCTTGGAAAGTTTTTAAGTATGAATGTGGAATACGCATATCTTCTAAACGCAAAGCTGCTACCGCTTTGAAACCAAATACATTACCAATGATAGAAGCTGTTAAGTTAGCTAAAGAACCTTCTTCAAATAAATCACATTCGTAAGCGATAAATGCAAAGTATTGATCTGTGGCATTTGGAACTGGATCTACACGATAAGCTTTAGCACGGTAACGTTCACAAGCTGTTAATAAATCTGTCCATACAACTGTCCATGTTGCTGTAGAAGATTCACCAGCTACAGCAGCTGCAGCTTCTACTGGATCTACACCTGGTTGTGGAGTAATACGGAATAAAGCTAATATATCAGTAGTTTTTACTGCGTATGAAGCATCCCAGTAACCCATTTTAGCATAAGGGATTACACCAGATTCGTAACGGTCACTTTTGATTCGAGTCCGTTCTGATACAGATTGAGACATTGATTTCTCCTTAAATATAAAAAGGCAATATATAATAGATATTTAACTAACTGAATAACCTTCAATTAGTTCTATCGGTTGAATAATTAAAACAAACCTTGATCTACATTCTAACAACTTTAAAACTTAAAAAAAAATAAATTTGTTTATAAATTAAATAACTAATTAAAATATAAATAAATTTTGAAAAATAGTTAAAAATTTTGTTATAATCGTATAGTACGAGCCACAAAAAATATCAAATTTAAAACGATTGTAATAAACTTATATGGTTAATAAATCGAAAAAACTAATAAATGAAAATCTTACAAAATTAGTGTCTACAGAATATAAATATGGATTTTCAACTACTATAGAAAAAGATATTATTGAAAAAGGACTAAATCCACAAACAATTAAATTAATTTCAAAAAAAAAAGATGAGCCATTATTTTTATTAAACTTTCGTTTAAAAGCTTTTAAAAAATGGCAAGCCATGAAAGAACCGGTTTGGGCTAATTTAAAATTTCCAACTATTGATTATCAAAATATTATTTATTATTCCGCTCCAAAATACAAAAAAAAATTAAATAATTTAAATGAAGTAGATCCTGAATTATTGAAAACTTTTGAAAAACTTGGTATTTCTTTAAATGAACAAAAACGCTTAGCTAATGTTGCCGTAGATGTTGTTTTTGACAGTGTATCTATTGCAACTACTTTTAAAAAAGAATTAAATCAATATGGTGTTCTTTTTTCATCAATATCTGAAGCAATTCATGAATACCCAGAAATGATTGAACAGTATTTAGGCTCTGTTGTACCCATTGGAGATAATTATTTCGCAGCTCTAAATTCTTCTGTTTTTACAGATGGATCATTTTGTTATATTCCTGAAAATATAAAATGTCCCCTAGATTTATCTACGTATTTTAGGATAAATGACGAAAATTCAGGTCAATTTGAACGCACTTTAATTATTGCTGATAAAAATAGTCAAGTCAATTACCTCGAAGGTTGTACAGCACCTCAATACGATACAAATCAGCTTCATGCAGCAATTGTTGAATTAGTAGCTTTAGAAAGTGCAAATATAAAATACTCAACAGTTCAAAATTGGTATGCCGGTAATAAATTTGGGCAAGGTGGAATTTTTAATTTTGTAACGAAACGAGGACTTTGTATTGGAATGCAAAGTCAAATTTCATGGACTCAAGTAGAAACAGGCGCCGCAATTACATGGAAATATCCTAGTTGTTTATTGATTGGGTCTGAGACGCGAGGAGAATTCTATTCTGTTGCACTAACAAATAATTATCAACAAGCTGATACTGGTACAAAAATGATCCATATTGGAAAAGCAACGCGAAGTCAAATTATTTCAAAAGGAATTTCAGCAGGTCAATCAAAAAATACATATAGAGGCTTAGTACAAATAACAAATAAAGCTGTAAACGCAAGAAACTATTCGCAGTGTGATTCTCTATTAATCGGAAATTCCTCAAACACAAATACATTTCCTATTATATCAGTTCAAAATTCAACAACACGAGTTGAACACGAAGCTTCGACATCAAAAATTGGAGAAGAGCAGATTTTTTATTTTTTACAAAGAGGAATCATTATAGAAAAAGCAATTGAAATAATGATAAGTGGGTTTTGTAAAGAAGTTTTTAAAAAATTACCATTAGAATTTGCCACTGAAGCAGATAAATTATTAACATTAAAACTCGAAGGAAGTGTAGGGTAATGAAATTAACAAATAATTTATTAGAAATCAAAAACTTAAAAGTTTCAATAGAAGATAATACAATATTACAAAATTTAAATTTAGAAATTAAAAAAGGAGAAATTCATGCTATAATGGGTCCTAATGGATCTGGAAAAAGTACATTATCAAAAGTAGTAGCAGGTCACCCAGCTTATTCTATATTAGAAGGTGATATCTTATTCAAAGGTTTAAGTATTCTTAATTTTAGTCCGGAAGAACGATCACACATTGGAATTTTTCTTGCATTTCAATATCCGATAGAAATTCCAGGAGTAAGTAACGAAGATTTTTTACGACTTTCATACAATTCAAAACAACAATTTTATAACAAACCTGAAGTTGACCCAATTCAATTTTTAGAAATTGTTACAAAAAAAATGAAACTTGTTGATATGTCAGCAATCTTTTTAAGCCGAAATGTAAATGAAGGATTTTCAGGCGGTGAAAAAAAAAGAAATGAAATATTACAAATGATATTATTAGATTCTGAAATATCAATTTTAGATGAAACTGATTCGGGATTAGATATTGATGCGTTAAAAATTATTTCGACAGGTATAAATCGATTCATGAATAAAGAAAAAGCTATTATTTTAATAACTCACTACCAACGACTTTTAGACTATGTAAAACCTACATATGTTCATGTAATGGAAGGAGGAAAAATTATTAAAACTGGATCTTCCGAACTCGCACAAGAATTAGAGCTGAAAGGTTATGAATGGTTAAAATAATCTTATTCTTATGTTATAAGAGCTTTTTTATAAAATTACCCCTAAACAGATAAGTGAAGATTTATTTTTGGTTGTGTTCCTTTATATTTTATAATATTGGGTAATTTCGTAAATTAATTATTATGTACCCAGAAATTTTTAATTCAAATATGTTTACATTATTAGCGGAAGCAGAAGTTGGAAAGCACTTTTACTGGACCATTGGTGGATTTTTAGTGCATGGACAAGTTCTAGTTGTTATTTGGTTAGTATTAGCTCTATTAATTATATTTTCATTAATAGGCACACAAAATGCAGAACGAATTCCACATGGATTTCAAAATTTTATGGAATCTGCTGTTGATTTTGTAACTGATATTGCTAAAGACCAATTAGGAGAAAGTTTTTATAAAGAATGGATCCCATTTATTGGAACATTATTCTTCTTTATTTTTGGGTGTAATTGGGCAGGTGCAATTTTCCCATGGAAAATAATAGCATTACCAGAAGGAGAATTCGCAGCCCCGACAAACGACATAAATACAACCGTTGCTTTATCCTTATTAACATCATTTGCTTATTTCTACGCAGGTTTAAGTAAAAAAGGGTTAGGATATTTTAAACGTTATATCGAACCAATTCCACTTCTTTTACCCATTAATATTTTAGAAGATTTTACGAAACCGTTATCTTTAAGTTTTCGTTTATTTGGAAACGTTTTAGCTGATGAATTAACTATAACTGTTTTAACCTCGTTAGTTCCATTGGTTATACCACTCCCAATTATGTTACTAGGAATTTTTGCAGGATCTGTTCAAGCTTTAATTTTTTCAACTTTAGCTGCAGCTTATATTGCTGAAGCTTTAGAATAGAATAGTTCAATAAAATTCGTTTAGAGTGTTTTAAAAGTTATAATTTTTGAATATCAAATTTTTATGGATTCTATTATTTCTGCTGCTTCTGTAATTGCAGCTGGTTTAGCTATTGGTTTAGCTGCAATTGGTCCTGGTATCGGTCAAGGAAACGCTGCTGGTCAAGCTGTTGAAGGTATTGCCCGTCAACCAGAAGCTGAAGGTAAAATCCGCGGTACATTATTATTATCTTTAGCGTTCATGGAAGCATTAACAATTTATGGGTTAGTAGTAGCTCTAGCACTATTATTTGCTAACCCATTTAACGGTTAATTTTAAATTTTCAAAGACAAGTTACGAATAGATATATAAAATTTTACTATAAATTTATCTATTCAAAATTTTTAAATTCTGTAATAAAGCATATAGGTTTATATGATTAATTTTTCAACATTAATTTTAAGTTCAGAAATGAACGGACCTGGTGGACTATTTGATATTAATGCAACTTTACCATTAGTAGCAATTCAATTTGTACTTTTAATGGTTATACTAAATATCATTTTATATACTCCACTATTAACGATTATTGAAGAACGAAAAGAGTATATTTTAACCAATCTTGGTAAAGCGTCAGAATTACTTGCGGAAGCGAATCAATTAACGACGCAATATGAAGAAGAGTTAACAAATATCCGTAAAGAAGCACAATTAGAAATTACAAATTCTCAAAAAATTCATAAAGAAATTTTAGACATTGAAATGACTATGTCTCAAAAATATCTTGATAGTTTATTAAATAATATCACAACCGATTTTGAACTGAAAAAAACGTTGGCTCTAAATAATTTAGAAGATAGTGTTCAATCATTATGCGATGATATTAATATAAAATTATCAATTTAAAAATTTTTGATAATAATAACTTTCTTTTTTATAAATGAACAGCTTATATAGAAACTCGAAAATATGGAAAATTTTGATAAAACTTTTACTTTAATTGCCCAAAATGAGGGTCTTGGATTAAATCTAGATATCTTAGAAACAGGTCTAATTAATATTATTGCTTTAGTTAGTATTTTAATCTATAGTGGTAAAGATTTTTTAGGATCTTTTTTAGAAGAACGAAAAAGTACGATTATCCAAAATGTTCAAGATGCTGAAGATCGTTTAAAAGAAGCACAAAATCGTCTAAATGAAGCACGTAAACAATTGAATCAAGCAAGTGTAGTAATTGGTCAGATTAAAACAGAAACATTAACAACAAAAAAGATTTTGTTAGAATCTGATGTATTTGATGCTCAAAAAGATTTAAAGTTTCGTTTTGAACGTGCGATAGATACATTTAAATCAAAAGAACGTCAAATATTTTTTGAAATTAAAGACGAAATTACTTCATTAGTTTTAAGTCGTACAGTTATTCGTGTACAAAAAACATTTGCCAAAGAGAAACAAGCAGCAAACTTGATTAATAACACTATTAGAATATTAGAATTACCTTCATAATCATGAGTAAAAATCCAGTAGCATTAAAAGTTGCAGCCCCTTATGCTCGGGCACTTTTTGATTTTGTTAACAATACAGGAACTCTATTTGAGGTTACTTTAGAGATTCAAAATATCCAAAGTTTATTATTTAAATCTCGAGAGTTAGTCGCATGTTTACAAAATCCATTAATTAGTGATGAAACAAAACAAGAAATTTTAATTAAAATAATTGGTAAAAAAATGAGTGTACAAACATTTCAGTTTTTATCAACACTAATCGGACGAAACAGAATTAACTTATTACCTACTATTCTTTTTATCTATTTAGAATTAATATATAAAACAGCAAATTCGCGAGCTTTTCAAATTGTTTCTGCGAAAAACTTATCAAATGGTCAACGAACACGATTAATTAAAAAAATTAAATTGATTGTACAAGCTAATCGTGTTATGGTTGAATTTTCAACTGATAAAACTTTGATTGGCGGATTTCTAATCCGTAATGAAGGAAAAGTTGTAGATTACACTGTAAAAAATAAATTAAAAATGTTAGCAAAACAGTTAGATACTGTTCTAGAACTTTAATTACAAATAAAATATTTTAACTTAAATTATATTACAATGATAAAAATTCGTCCAGACGAAATTAGTAGTATTATCCGTGAACAAATTGAAAAGTATGACCAAGATGTAAAAATTGAAAATATTGGTACCGTATTACAAGTAGGTGATGGGATCGCTCGTGTCTATGGCCTTGATCAAGTAATGAGTGGTGAACTTTTAGAATTTGAAGATAAAACTATTGGTATCGCTTTAAATTTAGAAAATGATAATGTTGGTGTTGTTTTAATGGGTACTGGTCGTCAAATTTTAGAAGGTGGAGTAGTCCGTGCTACAGGAAAAATTGCCCAAATTCCTGTAGGTGAAAAGTTTTTAGGTCGTGTTGTTAACCCACTAGGTACCCCGATCGATGGTAAAGGCGATATAGCGCCTGCTGATAGTAGATTATTAGAAGCTATGGCTCCTGGAATCATTAGTCGTAAATCTGTTTGTGAACCTTTACAAACTGGTATTACATCAATTGATGCAATGATTCCAATTGGTCGTGGTCAACGCGAATTAATTATTGGTGATCGTCAAACAGGTAAAACTTCTATTGCTGTTGATACTATTATTAATCAACAAACTGAAAATGTTGTTTGTGTTTATGTAGGTATTGGTCAAAAAGCGTCAACAGTAGCACAAGTTGTAAATGTTTTAGAAGAAAAAAATGCGATGTCTTATACAATTATTGTATCAGCAAGTGCAAATGATCCTGCAACATTACAATATATTGCACCATATGCAGGTGCAGCTTTAGCTGAATATTTTATGTATATAGGTAAAGCAACATTAGTTATTTATGATGATTTAACAAAACAAGCAATGGCATATCGTCAAATGTCATTACTATTACGTAGACCTCCTGGTCGTGAGGCTTATCCCGGGGATGTATTTTATTTACATTCACGTTTATTAGAACGTGCAGCTAAACTAAGTGATACTTTAGGCGGTGGGAGCATGACAGCTCTACCTATTATTGAAACACAAGCAAGTGACGTATCTGCTTATATCCCAACCAACGTAATTTCTATTACAGACGGCCAAATTTTTTTATCAAATGATTTATTTAATTCAGGTATTCGTCCAGCAATTAATGTTGGTATATCAGTATCACGTGTAGGGTCTGCTGCTCAAACAAAAGCGATGAAAAAAGTAGCAGGTAAATTAAAATTAGAACTAGCACAATTTGCTGAATTAGAAGCTTTTTCACAGTTTGCTTCAGATTTAGATGAAGCTACACAAAAACAATTAGCTCGTGGTACACGTTTACGTGAAGTATTAAAACAACCCCAAAATTCACCTTTATCAGTATCAGAACAAGTCGCTTTAATTTATACAGGAATTAATGGTTATTTAGATGATTTACCTGTTTCAGATGTTAAAGATTATTGTACAAGTTTAATAAGTTTCTTAGCAACTTCAAAGACTTCATACAATGAAATTGTAAAGACTACAAATCAATTTACAGAAGAAGCAGAAGAATCTTTAAAAGCCGTTATTTCTGAATCTAAATCACTGTTCAGTAGTATTAAATAACTAGGTTAAAACTGGTTTTTTTAAACAATTAAAAAAACCAGTTTTAACCTAGTTAGCCAATTTTCCTTTAATAATACTATTAGTTAAAGACTTTAATATTAATTTAATTGAACGAACTGCATCATCATTTCCTGGAATGGGAATATCAACTAAATCGGGATCACAATTCGTATCTAAAATAGACACGATTGGAATTCTTAATTTTCTACACTCGCGAATTGCAGTCATTTCACGTTTTTGATCCACAATTATAACTATGTCAGGTATTCGTTGCATATGTTTAATACCATCTAAATGCTTTCTTAATTTCTGTAATTCTTTTCTACGTAAAGAGGCTTCTTTTTTTGTTAATAAATCAAAAGTATTATCAGCTTCTTGTTGTTCTAAATTTTTTAATTTTAAAATACGGTCTTTTAATGTCACCCAATTAGTTAACATACCACCTAACCAACGATGATTTACATAGTATGAATCGCACCTTTTAGATTCTTGAGCAATTAATGTACTAGCTTGACGTTTCGTTCCAATAAATAAAAAAGTTTTTCCTTCTGCTGCATATCGTTCTAACAAGTTTGTTGCCTCATTTAATAATATTGCAGATTGAACTAAATCTAAAATGTGAATATTATTAACTTCACTATAAATAAAAGGAAACATTTTTGGATTCCACCGATAAGATTTATGACCAAAATGAACTCCAGCTTCTAATAATTCTGACAAACTTATATTAGACATAAAATATTTTAATTTTTTTATATAAAAAGAATTTAACATAAATAACATTTAATGTCTATAAAAGAATAGCTGAAGTAATATTTATTTTTTTATTTGGAATAGTTATTATTTTTTTAAAACTTTTTTTGTAACTTCGTGAACCTGTTCCAGCCGGAATTAAATGACCGATAATAATATTTTCTTTCAAACCTCTTAACCAATCAATTCTACCTTCGATTGCAGCTTTTGTTAAAACCCGTGTTGTTTCCTGAAAACTTGCAGCTGAAATAAAACTAGGATTATTTAAAGCTGCTCGAGTTATTCCAAATAATAAAGGAAGATAATATGCACCAATTTTCTTTTCTTTTTTTATTATTTTGTTAATATATTCAATGTGATATAGATCTATAATTTCACGTTTTAATAAAGGTGTATCACCTTCCTCAGTAATTAAAACTTTTGTTGTCATTTGCTTAACGATTACTTCTAAATGTTTATCATTAATGTCAACTCCCTGAGATTTATAAACGTTTTGAACAGAATTTAAAATAAAAGATTGGACTTTTTTAAAACTTTTATAACTACCTTCAAAATTATTAATTAAACGAGCATATTTTATTAAATTTTCTTGATCACAAAAAAACGGTTGTAATAAACCATAATAATTAAAGTAAACTTTTAATAATTTATGTGGATTAATTTTTTCATTTTCATTAATAGGAGAACCTAATTTACGAAATTCAAAATTTTGATCTAAACTACTGTTTTGTGCTAGTAAACCTTTTTTTTGACTAGCTGGTATCCGTTTAATAATTTGTTTTTTTTTTCTTGCTTCTAAAATTTCTTCAATTCTAGGTAACCCTTGAACAATATCACCCGTAATTTCTTTTTCAAGATTTAATAATCCAAGAGTGTCTCCATTTTCTAAAAACTGATGGTTTTGACAAAAAACACTATTGGACTCTTCTTCAAAGAAATCTTCTGTAATTGAATATATACCAATAGATTTGGTTACTTTTGGAAGCGGATACTCTAAAAATTTCACCAGTGTTAGTTTTGGTACATTTAAACGATTAGAGACTGTTTCTGAGCTTTGCATTAAAAGCGTACAATTTATTTTTGAGTCTTCTTTCGTTTTGTAAGTAAAAAAATTTTTATATGAAAAACTTTCAATATTCGTTTTAAATCCAACATTAAATTGATCTAAAAATCGTGGAATTAAACAACTGTATAATTTACCATTTTTTTTTAAGAACATTGTTGCCAATTTTACTTTTAATGCTAAATGAGTTTGAGAGAAATGAGATTTACAAATATTAATTCCTTTTGAATAATTTTTAAAATCCGTTTCGATACAAACTTTTAGCCGTGAATATTGATTTAAAAAGATTTTTTTATTATTGAGGAATAAATTTTGATTTCGTTTCTTTGACACAAATTTATACTTTAAATTAGTGTGACCAACTGAATTACTTACTTTACAATTTGGAAAAAAATACGGTCGACCTTTTTGAATTGTAAAAAATTTATTATTATCAATAATAATTTTTCCAACATGATTAATATCATTACTATTTAAAATAAAATCATTTAATCGATTATCAGAAAGAATTTGTTTTTTAACAATGGAACAATTATCATTCGAAATTAATAAAATTTGTTTGATACTACTTTGATTAATTTTAATTTTTACAATTTCTAAAGAATTTAAAGTTACAGATTCTAAATAAATAAAAGTAGTATATTGATCAATAAATTGATTTTTCTGAATTAGAGAACAAGATTGTAAGTTTTTATATTTTAGTTTGGGTAAAATATAATTATTCAGATTAATTTGATGACGAACTTTAAATAAAAGACTATTTTGATCTTGGTTCGTATTTAGTTCAATACATGAATGGTTTCTTACTGACTTAGAAGTTTTTAAAAAAATACCATCTAAAATTAAAGTAACAGAACACTTAAACTTAACTTTTTGATTAGATTGATACATTACATGTGAATCATTTTTAAATTCTAAAAAATGTTCCAGAGAATTTGTAGACGGAAAACTATTCTTAAAAGTTTTATTATAAGGAAATTCATATAATTGAATAGGGCAAACTAATAATTGACCTTGATTTTTTCTAGTTATACGTCGACAGAAAGAAGGTGAAAATATAGCGATATCTGAAAAAATTTTTTCACCTGAAAAATATACTTTTTTAGTTTGTTTAGTAAAATGATTTCCTTGATAAATTAACCCCGATTGAATAGTTATTGTTTTAACAATATTATTTTTTTGTTCAAGTAAGACTAATCCCGAGGTTTTAGAAAAACATCCTGGAGTAATTTCAAAATTTTTAGCTATAAAGTCACCGTGATTTGCAAGTAAAACATTGGGCTCAGAATTTACGGTATATGTCTCTTCTTCAAGCCAAATAAGGGTTCTGTAAATTATTTTTGAAGATCTATTATCTTTTTTATGTCTCTTTGATACTTCCTTTAACAATAATTTTTTTAGCTTTTTAAATTCTTTTGATAGTTCGCTTTTCTTTAACGTTTTACATATTTTTAATAGTTCTTTTAACTCTTTAGCTTTTTTTGAAATTTCACGTTTTTTTAACGTTTTACACTTTTTTGATAATTCACTTTTTTTTAATCTTTTACATTTTTTTAATAGTATGTTTAACTTTTTAGATTCTTTTGATAGTTCACTTTTTTTGAACTTTTTAGATTTTTTTAATAAGTCATTTTTCTTTAACTTTTCACATCTCTTGAATAGTTTAAGTAACGTTTCACATTCTTTGAATAGTTTAATTAACTTTTTATGTTTTTTTGATAGTGGAATTTTTTTTGGTTTTTTAAAAAAATCTATTTTTAACCCATTATTATTAAGACATTTTATATTTCTCCAATCATAATGAAGAATTCCACCAGTTTTTGTCTTATAAACATTACTAAGTAAATGTGCAAATTGATCTTTACTAGTAATTTTTAAATAGATTTTATTATCTTTTAATGTTGTATAAGTTAAATACCAAAGATTTTTAAATTTTAATAAAGTTTGAGCATTTCCTAATCTGGCTGATAATTTGAAAAAGTTTACATTTTTTATAAAACCTAGTTTGTTTTTAATTAAAATATTCCGTTTATATAACGTATAACTTTTATTTAAATAATTGAGTTTTCCTGAATAATCACTTACAATTTTTGTACGAAAAATAAAACTATTTTTATTTAGTTTATGATCAGAATACAAATTAATATATGAAGTTAACGGACTATTATAAAGTTGACCAGATAGTAACCATATCAATCTGTTACGATTTAAATTATTTATTGGTGTTTTTAAAATTGGAACAATTATTTCCCCTGAGGTTGTTGCTAATATGGGTTTTATCTCCCGTTTTAATTGCGTATTTATATTAATTAATTCTCCAAGAACAGTATCTTTTTGAATATATTGATTATGTTTAGGGAATAAAATAGTATTACGTAAAATATCAATTTTGAAAAGCTCCTCTGTTTTGAGTTGTGGAATCAAAATTAAAGACCCAGAATTTTTAGTTACCAAAACGTCCTCACCTCGATTAGTTCGTAATACAACTGTTTTTAAAAATTTTGAAAATTGAATTACTCCACTTGTTTTGGCTATTATCTGTTGTCTTATTTCCGAAGTAAAAATACCACCAGTATGAAAAGTTCGCATAGTCAACTGTGTTCCAGGTTCACCAATAGATTGACCAGCTAAGATTCCAATAGCGTCACCAATATCAATTAAATTTTCAGTCGCTAAATCCCAACCATAACAGTGCTGACAAATTGCTCGATATAATTTACAAGTTAATGGAGAGCGAATATAAATTTGAGATATAGATTTTTGTACAAAAATATCCAACAATACAGACGTAATTTGAGTATTTTTAAAAGCAATCGGTTTTAAACTGTTTGGATCAAAAATTGCTTTATTTAAGACACGACCTATCATGTCTTTTACCATATCTTCAAAATTATTAATTAAAAAAGTATGATTTGTTAAGCAATCTCGTTCACGGATTAAAATATCTTGCGCAACATCAATTAATCGTCGAGTTAAATAGCCCGAATTTGCTGTTTTTAATGCTGTATCAACAATTCCTTTTCGAGCACCATATCCTGACATTAAGTAATCCGTAATAGTTAAACCTTCTCGAAAGTTTTTTTTAATAGGTAAATTCATAATTTCACCACTTGGATCAGACATTAAACCTCTCATTCCAACTAATTGACGAACTTGTGATAAATTTCCTCTTGCACCTGAAAATGCCATAATATATACTGAATTTAACGGATCATAATTTTTAAAATATCCAATAACTTGATCTTTTAAAGATTCACTAGTTAAATTCCATGTATCAATAATTTTTTGAAATCTTTCTACATCGGTAATTTTACCTTTTAAATAAATTTTTTCTGAATTAATGATATCTTGGTTTGCTTTTTCTAACATTAACGTTTTAATGAAAGGAATTCGCAAATCTTCAATACTAATAGAAATACCAGCTCGAGTAGCATATTTAAAGCCAACATATTTTAATTCATCTGCTAAAGTACAAGCTTGCATTGAATCATAAGTACTAAAACTCCAACTTAATATTTGTCGTAATTGTTTTTTACCTATTAAATTATTTTGATAAATGTAATTTTTCATAAAAATTTTAAATATTAAAAAAAGTTTAATGTTTTTTGAATAACAGAATTAAAAATTACCCGACCCGTTGTTGTTTGAATATAATGAACTGCATATTCATCTTTATTAGTTTTTCGAATTTGTAAGTTTTTATAAAACTCAATAGAACTTCCATCTGATAAATTAAATTTACTAATCGGTTTTACTAATTTATCGAATTGTATAACATGTCTTACCCAAATTGAACTATGAATTTCTAATTGATTTTGATTGTATGCCATAATGACATCGTCAAAATTAGCAAAATAATGATTAGAACCAAGTAAATTTGAAACATTGGTTAATGTTAAATAATAACAACCTAAAACCATATCTTGACTAGGAGTGATAACTGGATTTCCATTTGCTGGCGACAAAAAATTATATGGTGCAAACATTAACGTATAACACTCAGCTTGCGCTTCCATTGATAATGGGATATGAATAGCCATTTGATCTCCATCAAAATCAGCATTAAAAGCAGAACAAACTAACGGATGCAATTTAATAGCACGACCTTGAATCAATATTGGTTCAAAAGCTTGAATTCCTAAGCGATGCAAAGTCGGTGCTCTATTTAAAAAAATAGGATGATTAGCTAAAACTTTTTCTAAAACTGGATCCATTAATGATTCATTTTGTTCAATTAAATTTTTAGCAATTTTCATATTACTAGCCAAACCTTGACTAATTAATTCACGAATAATAAACGGCTGAAATAATTCTAAAGCCATTTCATAAGGTAACCCACATTGATTTAATTTTAAACTTGGTCCAACAACAATAACAGAACGCCCAGAATAATCAACTCTTTTACCTAATAAATTTTGACGAAAACGACCATATTTACCTTTAATAATATCTGATAATGATTTTAATGGTCGGTTATTTGCACTTAATGCGATTTTACCTCGTTTTCCATTATCAATTAAAGTATCAACAGCTTCTTGTAACATTCTTTTTTCATTTCGAATTATTAATTGTGGAGCATCAATTTCTAATAATCGTAATAATCTAT
The DNA here is from genome assembly GCA_032358295.1 of Pterothamnion heteromorphum. Lineage (NCBI taxonomy): Eukaryota > Rhodophyta > Florideophyceae > Ceramiales > Ceramiaceae > Pterothamnion > Pterothamnion heteromorphum. The sequence goes on along the minus strand of JAULBV010062222.1, from coordinate 13,631 downwards.
TATTTCGAGTTATAATACGTCTATATAATTCGTTTAAATCAGAAGTTGCAAATCGCCCTCCTTCTAATTGAATCATAGGCCTTAATGCTGGAGGAATTACAGGTAAAATAGTTAATACTATCCAAGCTGGATTAGAGCCAGCTCCCAACAAATTTTCTAGAATACGAATACGTTTAATTGCTTGTTCTCTAAGCTTATATAATCGGTTTTGTTCCCATTTCCGAAACCAAACTGAAAATTGATAAAGTGACAATTTTTTTTCCAACGTTTTTGTACAATCTAAAACAAACGCACGCGTCCTATAAATTTCATTTTTTAAATTTAATCTATTTAACTCACGCTTAATAATTGGTACACCAATTAAAAAACTAGGAGTCGATCTCAGTAGATATTTCGGAGTCGTGTAGCGACGGTTTTGAGGTTTTGGATATGGCTTTAATGGATAATCTGTTCGGCCTAACGTTCGAAAACATCGATATTGTTGAAAATCCCAGTGTAATCCATAAAAAGAAATTTCATCATCTGCAATAAAATATGCAATTGAAGCTAATTTTATTCTTTTAATTCTTTCATCCCAAAGGTTAACAACTGTTGAGGTTGTTGGTTTAATATTATCACAGCGTTTACAAGGCTCAGAATAAATTGTATACGTTGTATTAAGTGTTTTTTCACAATCTTCGACTTCTAATAATAAAGCTAAAAAATTTGGTCGACTATTAATATACCAAACATGAATTATGGGATAAATTAAATTTATATAACCCATTCTATGTCTACGAACCCTTGATTCAGTTAATTCTACACCACAACGCTCACAAATAAGTCCTTCATATCTAACACGTTTATATTTCCCACAAGCACATTCTAAACTTTTACTGGGTCCGAAAATTCGTTCACAAAATAAGCCATCCATTTCAGGTTTAAATGTTCGATAATTTATAGTTTCAGATTTTTGAATTTCTCCAACAAATTGTCCATTCGGTAAACGTCTATTTGACCATTTTAAAATTCTTAATGGAGATGCTAATTTTATTTTAATATAATCAAATTCTTTGATAGATTGTGTCATATTGAATTAAAATGATATATCATTAATATTGGAATTAGGTGAAAAAGTTTTTAACAGCGAATTATATTGTTCAATTAAATTAACTTCAATATGAAAATTTTGTTTAAAATTAAATTTATCAATTCTATATGTACTCATATCTAAACCAATCGATCGTAATTCTTGTAACAAAACTTTAAATGATTCAGGAATTCCAAATTTTGGAATCTGTTGACCTTTAACAATTGCATTTAAAGTATCATTTCGACCTTGCATATCATCAGACTTAATTGTTAATAATTCTTTTAGTGTAAAAGCAGCGCCAAATCCTTCTAAAGCCCATACTTCCATTTCACCAAACCTTTGACCTCCATGCTGTGCTTTGCCCCGTAACGGTTGTTGAGTAATTAGCGAGTAAGGCCCTGTCGCACGAGCATGCATTTTATCATCAACTAAATGAATTAACTTTAACATATAAGCATTTCCAACTGTTATAGGATTTTCAAATTCTTTTCCAGTTCTTCCGTCAATTAAAACAATTTTTCCAGGAGTATAAGGATTAAATAACCAACTTTGATTATTAACAATTGATGCTTTACGTAATTTTTTGTTAATTAATATACGCGAAATTTCTAAACCATACATTTCGTCAAAAGGTAAAATTTTAAATCGAGAGTTTAATTTATCGCCTGCTAAACCTAATAAACATTCGTACAATTGTCCAACATTCATTCGTGACGGAACACCTAAAGGATTTAATAAAATGTCAAGGGGCGTACCATCAGGTAAAAAAGGCATATCTTGTCTAGGTAAAATTCGTGAAATAATTCCTTTATTGCCATGACGACCAGCAATTTTATCACCAACTTGAATTTTTCGAATTTGGGCAATAAAAATATAAATTTTTTCAAATTTATAAGTAAGACGAGTTTTACGATTAAACGTTATTGTTTCAAGAATTCGACCAGATTTCCCTTCTGGCATACGATATGAACTATCTTTTACCCCTTTAGATTTAGCTCCAAAAATTGCACGTAATAATTTAGATTCAGGTAATTGGTCAGCAGTATCATTTACAACTACTTTTCCAACTAAGATCTCACCAGCAATTACAAAAGTACCAACACGGACAATTCCATCATTATTTAAATCTTCAGTTTCATTAAAATCTAAATTTGGAATATCTTTTGTGGTCTGTTCAGAAAGTTCAGAGGAACGATCAATTTCAATTTTTGAACGCTCAATATGAATGGATGTAAAAACATCATCATAAACTAACCTTTCACTAATCAAAATTGCATCTTCAAAATTGTAACCTTGCCAAGGCATATAACCAATTAAAACATTTTGACCAAGGGCAAGTTCACTGGAATTAATTCCTGGCCCATCTGTTAAAATTTGTCCAGATTCAACAGTTTCTCCTTTCCATATAATTGGTCGATGATTAATACATGTCTGTTGATTTGAACGTAAATATTTCTGTAATTTATATTTTACTTTTCGTCCTTCTCGATTTTTAATAGTAATTTTAGTGGAGTCAACAAAATCAATAATTCCTGAAACTTGGGCATTAATAACCATTCCAGAATCAATTGCAATTTGATTTTCTAAACCTGTACCAACGATCGGTTTTTGCGATAAAAGTAAAGGAACTGATTGACGTTGCATATTTGAACCCATTAAGGCTCTATTCGCATCATCATGTTCAAAAAAAGGAATTAGAGAAGCAGCTACAGAAACGACTTGAATTGTTGAAATTGAAATAAAATCAACTTCAGAAGGAGACACATTTCTAAAATCTTGTTTATACCGTACAGGAATAACATTTTTAACTAAGTAATTATTTTTAGTCGTTGAAATATCCGCAGGTGCAATTTTATATAAATCTTCAATATCAGCAGTTAAATAAATAGGATTACCGGTTTTCAAAACTTTACCATTTACTACACGCCAAAAAGGCGTTTCTAAAAATCCTGCTTCGTTTACTCGTGCACAAGTAGTTAAAGAAGCAATTAATCCAACATTTTGTCCTTCGGGTGTTTCAATTGGACAAATGCGTCCATAATGACTTGGATGAATATCCCTTACTGAAAAACTAATTCGATCTCGTTCAAAACCTCCTGGTCCTAAGCCACTAATTCGTCTTCTGTGAGTTAAAGATGATAAAGGATTAGTTTGATCTAAATATTGTGATAATTGACTTGAACCAAAAAATTCTTTAACAGTCGCATTTATTATGTTAAAACATAATAAGCTATTAAAATCAAGTCTATTTGTTTGATTCCGCAATTTTCTTACTAAGCGTTGAAATCCTATTCTAAATAAATTTTGTAACAATTCACCAATAGAGCGAACACGACGATTTTTTAAATGATCTATATCGTCAGTTACTGTTTTTGATATAGTTAAAGTTAACAATTTATCTATAACAGCAAAGATATCTTCACATGTAATTATTTGATATCGATTACTTATATTAATGTTTAATCGTTTATTTATCTGTAATCGCCCAATTTTTCCAAGTCTATAATAAAGTGGATCAAAAATTCTTGAAAAATCTGAAATTTTTGTGAAATAACTTGATGATAAATAAAATCGTAATAGAGGTTGATTCTCCAGTACTGAACTTAATAAAACTGGATTTGTAAAATAAAAAAAATCTCGATGTTCTAAATTTTGATAAATTTCTAAGTCACTTAAACCAATTTCTTTTAATAAATAAAGAACTGGTTTTTGATTTATTTTATCAAGTTGAATCATAATATCTTCTTCTTGATTTTTAACCGGATAATTATAGGGATTCATTTTTAAATTTTTTTGAAATCCAAACCTAATCCAAGAGCCATATTCTGGAATTAATGTTGCTGTATATAATTCTTTTTCATCATATGTTTGATGATATAGTGTCTTAATAGAATGATCTTCATTAAATACTAGTAACCGTGTTTTTGATTTTGTATAGTGATGTTTATTTGAATCATAAGTAAACTTCCTCTTTTCTACAAATTTTTTCTTTTTAAAAAGATAACGAAGTTGACCTTTTAAACTTTTTGAAAAAGAAATTGGCGGAAGTATAACTTTAGAGTCTTTTAATTTTAAAAGTATTTCTGAACGATCCCTACTATAATTCAACGATCTTTTTAAAATATGAAAATTGAGTAAACAATTTTCTTTATTTTTTGGCGTTCTTGTAATAAATAATAGATGTTTATTAATTATTATTGGAGCTATATTTAATGAGTATGTTAATATTTTTGTAAAATTATCTAAAAGAGATTTATTTAAAAATCCTTGGGTTTTACATTTTTTATAATAATCAGATAGTTTTAACAAAAAATTAAAATAAGTTACAATATACTTTTTTGTTTTTGATTGCTCCTTAGAACTTGTATTTGCATTTTTAATTAATTTATTTAACCACTTAAAAAAAAATGAAGCCATTCGAGGGTATTCATTTAAATTCCGATATTTTATAAGCGTTTTATAAAGTTTAAAAGCTTCAATAAAATCTATAGAAATTTTGTTCTTTTGTTTTTTAAAAGTTTTTAATGAATAACTATTTATAGTATCCTGATTCCAGCTTGGGATTACTATATCTTGCTTTTTTCTTTCATCATATTTAATTATTGGAGATGCTAAGAACGTTTCATAGTTTGAGGCTGATGCTTGTCCCGTGGGTAAAAATGTTCTTAACTTTGAAATATCAGTAGGCAATTTACGCTTAAAGAAGTGTTGACGTTTTTGATTTTTTACTTTTTCAAAATAAATACCCGGACTTCGAATAATTTGACTAACAATAACTCTTTCACAACCGTTCAGAATAAAAGTTGCTGCCGTTGTCATTAATGGTAATGTAACAATGGGAAATTTATTATGATAGTAAATTGTGTTTAATTTTTTGTTTCGAACTTCAATTGGAATAACGATCTGAACTCTATAATTTCCGCTATACTTGCGAGCAACAGATAAAGTACATGGTGGTTTTAAAAGACCATATTCTTCTCCGTAAATAACATATTCTGTATTTTGACTGAAATCAAAAATTTTAGAAAAAAATTTTAACTCTTCTATCAATCCTTGACTTAAAAACCAACAAAAACTTGTTCTTTGCATTGTAATAAAATCAGGAAGTTGTGTACTATAACTTATTTCGTGTAATTTATTCATAATTGTTTTTAATTTAATACAATATTATGGAATAAGACAAAAGATACCATAGTTAAATATGGTATCTTTTCAGATCTAAATTCTTTTATTCGTTTGCTTTTTTATAAGTCTGAGCCAAAATTGATTTTTTTCTAGCTGCGGTTGATTTATGTAAAATATTACATTTTTGTGCTTTATCAATAAGACTATAACTTCGATTTAAACACAAATAAGCTAGATTTAAATTTTGAGAATCTATATAGGAGTAAAACTTACACACTTCTGTTCGATAAGCAGCAATATAAGATCGATTAGCTAATCGATTTCGATTTGCAATGTATATTCTTTTTTTAGATGATCGATTGTTGGCCATAATAAATACCCCCGCATTAAATTTAACAATATATATTATAAACTTTTTACTTTTTAGTGTCAAGACTTTAATTTAAAAGATTAAACCTTGATAAGATATAAAAATTTTTGCACTATACTTCTTATCTAAAATAAAGTTTAATAAAAATTTTTATGGCAAAAAATAAAGGAACTCGCATTTTAATAACATTAGAATGTACAGAATGTCGTTCAAATACGAATAAACGATCGCAAGGTATTTCAAGATATATGACAAAAAAAAATCGTCGTAATAACCCGGAACGATTAGAATTAAAAAAATATTGCTCACATTGTAATAAAACAACAATACATAAAGAAATTAAATAAATTATGGTAACAAAGAAAAAAAAATTATCTCCTATTAGTCTGAATCAAAAAATTAATTATAAAGATATTGACTTATTAAATTTGTTTTTAACAGAACAAGGAAAAATTCTTCCACGTCGAGCTACAGGTGTTACAGTTCAACAACAAAAAAAACTAGCAAAAGCGATTAAACGGGCAAGAATTTTATCTCTTTTACCCTTTGTAGCCTTAAATGACAATTGAAATTCCGATTTAATACGAAATTATAGTTTTTACGATTACAAGAAAAAGTTATCATTATTTTTAGAAAAATTGATTATATAAAACCGGAGTTATTTTATGGGTAATTTCATTGATAAGACATTTACTGTAATTGCAGATATCTTATTGAAAGTTTTACCAGCAAGTAAAAAAGAAAAACAAGCTTTTTCTTACTATAGGGCTGGGATGACAGCACAAGGAAAAGGGCGCTATTCGGAAGCTTTAGAAAATTATTATGAAGCTCTTGTGTTAGAAGAAGACCCTTATGATAGAAGTTATACTTTATATAATATTGGTCTAATATATGGAAATACAGGACGTTATACTCAAGCTTTAGAATTCTATCATCAAGCTTTAAGTTTAAATAATAACCTGCCACAAGCTTTGTATAATATTGGAGTTATTTATCATATGCAAGCTACACGAGCTGAAGCATTTACAGAGGATGAATACTTTGATCTAGCTGAAAAATTATTTGATAAAGCAGCGGAATATTGGCGACAAGCTTTAAAGTTAGCACCTGATAATTATCCAGGTGTTAGAAATTGGCTAAAAATAACAGGACGGTTTGCTGAATCTACCTAAAAAGAAAAGTCTAACTAAAGATTGAGTCTCTTCAACAAACCAATAAATATTGGTATACAATGAGAAACAACAACTTTCACGTTTTTATCAAATATGATTAAAAATTAAATTATGAAAGTATTTTTATTCTAAAATATTGTAATATATTCATTCAAAATGGTAGCTAATTTAAATAAAGGCTTTGTTACACAAATTATTGGTCCTGTATTAGATATTAAATTTTCAACAGGAAACTTACCTCCAATCTATAGTGCAGTTGAAATCACATTAGAAGATGGTAGTGTAACTATATGTGAAATCCAACAGTTACTAGGTGATAATAAAGTACGTGCAGTATCAATGCGTTCAACTGATGGTTTAAAACGTGGCGCTGTAGCTATTGATTTAGGTGGTCCAATTAGTGTACCTGTGGGTACTCCAACATTAGGTCGGATTTTTAATGTTATTGGAGAACCAGTAGATGAACAAGGCGATGTTATTGCGACTGAGACTTTACCTATTCATCGCGACGCACCTGCATTCACTGAATTAGAAACAAAACCCTCAATTTTTGAAACGGGTATTAAAGTTGTAGATTTATTAGCACCATACCGTCGTGGTGGTAAGATTGGTTTATTTGGTGGTGCAGGTGTAGGTAAAACAGTATTAATTATGGAATTAATTAATAACATTGCTAAAGCACACGGTGGTGTATCTGTTTTCGGTGGGGTAGGTGAACGTACACGTGAAGGGAACGATTTATACGAAGAAATGAAAGAGTCCGGAGTTATTAATGAAAATAGTTTTTCAGATTCGAAAGTAGCTTTAGTTTATGGTCAAATGAACGAACCTCCAGGAGCCCGTATGCGGGTTGGATTAACAGCATTAACAATGGCTGAATATTTCCGAGATGTAAACAAACAAGATGTTTTATTATTTATTGATAATATTTTTAGGTTTACACAAGCAGGCTCAGAAGTATCAGCATTATTAGGCCGTATGCCATCTGCCGTAGGTTATCAACCTACATTAGCAACAGAAATGGGAGCATTACAAGAACGAATTACATCAACAACTCAAGGTTCAATTACATCTATTCAAGCGGTTTACGTACCAGCAGATGATTTAACAGATCCAGCACCAGCAACAACTTTTGCTCATCTAGATGCAACAACAGTGTTATCACGTAATTTAGCAGCAAAAGGTATTTATCCTGCAGTAGACCCTTTAGATTCGACATCAACAATGTTACAACCAGGTATTGTGACAGAAGAACATTATGAGATTGCTGAAACTGTTAAAGAAACTCTTCAACGGTATAAAGAGTTGCAAGATATTATTGCCATTTTAGGTATTGATGAATTGTCGGAAGAAGATCGATTAACAGTTGCCCGTGCACGAAAAGTAGAACGTTTCTTATCACAACCATTTTTCGTAGCAGAAATCTTCACAGGTTCACCTGGTAAATACGTAAGTTTAGAAGAAACGATAAAAGGTTTTACTATGGTATTAAATGGTGAATTAGATGAGTTACCTGAACAAGCATTTTATCTTGTAGGTAACATTGAAGAAGCAATGGCAAAAGCAGAAACTCTAAAATAAGGAGTATTATATATGGTTATGGACATCCGAGTTCTTACCCCAGATAGAGTTATTTGTTCAACTTCAGCAGATGAAGTGATTTTACCAGGGTTAACTGGCCAAGTTGGTGTATTAGATGGTCACGCTTCACTAATAACAGCTTTAGATACAGGATTATTACGAATTAAGTTGCAAGAAACATGGACTCCAATTATTTTATGTGGAGGTCTTGCTGAAATTGATCGTAATCGTGTTACTGTTTTAGTTAATGACGTGGAAGAATTCATTAATGTTAAATTAATTGATGCAGCAAAAGAGTTAGAAGACGCTGCAGTTACTTTAGAAAAATCAAAAGATGGTAAAGATCGACTAGATGCATCTATAGAATTAAAAAAAGCAAACGCACGTGTACAAGGTCTTAATTATTTATCAAAAAAAATGAATTAATCATATTTTCGAAGATATTCTATCGTTATCTTATTTTTAGGTAATGGTAAAATATCTTGTAGAATATAATAACTTTTTAATAATAAAATTATAAAAAATTATTCTCTTAACTTTATGGTACTTAATTCTAATTTTAGTTTTACAAAAAATACAACTATAAGATTAGAACTTCCATTTTCAGAACATATCGAAGAACTAAGGCAAAGACTTTTTCTGTTAGTTTGGATAATTTTATTTTTAACTACGTTTTCATTTCTAGAAGTTAAAACTATAGTTAAAATTTTAGAATGTCCCATTACAAATGTGAAATTTTTCCAATTATCACCAGGAGAATATTTTATTTCAACAGTAAAAATTGCATTCTATACTGGCTCCCTATTTACAAGCCCTTTTATAATAAACCAAGTAATTTTATTTTTATTACCTGGACTAACAAAAAACGAAGCAAAAATTATTTTACCTTTATTAATAAGTTCTGTTTTACTATTTGGATTAGGTCTTACATTTTCCTATTATACACTTGTACCTGCTGCTTTAAATTTTTTTTTAAATTATAGTGAAGAGGTCGTAGAACCTTTTTGGTCTTTTGATCAATACTTTGAATTTATTTTGGTTTTATTTTATAGTACTGGACTAGCTTTTCAAATTCCAATCATTCAAGTTTTGATCGGGTTGTTAAATCTTGTTTCAGCAAAACAAATGTTAAAAGGATGGAGATATATGATTTTAATAGCCACTATTCTTGGGGCTATTTTAACACCTTCTACAGATCCATTAACACAATTATTATTATCGTCAGCAATACTATTATTGTATTTTATAGGATTAGGTGTCTTGTTTTTAATAAAAAATTAATTGATAACCAAAAATTTAACAGAATTATTTCATGATAATTAACAAGTACGTTCGATGTCTTTTACTTGCTACTGCTATTGCGCTAAATATTTTCGGATTTTATAGTAATTGTTCAGATGCATATCCAATTTTTGCCCAACAAAATTATTCAAATCCTCGTGCTGCAAATGGTAAATTAGCCTGTGCAAATTGTCATTTAAATCAAAAAGCAATAGAAGTTGAGGCTCCACAAGCAGTTCTTCCTAATTCAATCTTTGAAGTAGAAATTAAAGTACCATATGACATTAGTAAAAAACAAATAAGTGCTAATGGGCAAAATGCTGATTTAAATGTTGGTGGTATTTTAATTTTGCCAAAAGGATTTAAATTAGCAACTAAAAACCAAATTTCTGCAGAAGTAAAAGCAAAAAATAAAGGCGTTTTTATTTCACCATACAGCACTGAATTTGATAATATTTTAGTTGTTGGGCCAATCCTAGGAAAAACACACCAAGAATTAATTTTTCCAGTTATCGCTCCGGATCCTGAAAAAAATTCAGATGTTAAATATTTAACTTATCCAGTTTATGCTGGTGGTAACCGTGGGCGTGGACAAGTATATCCAACTGGTGATAAAAGTAATGTAAATGTATTTGGGGCTATTCAATCAGGCCAAATTACGTTAATTTCAAAAACAGAAAAAGGTGAATCAGAGATTTTCATTGTAAATGCTGATGGAACAAAAACAACACAGTTTTTGCCAAATGGTTTAAGTTTAAGTGTAAAAAAAGGTGATCTTGTAACAATCGATCAAGCTTTAAATATTGATCCTAATGTTGGTGGATTCGGACAAGAAGACACTGAATTAGTCTTACAAAATCCATTACGTATTATTGGTTATTTAGCTTTTTGTTTTTGTGCATTATTAACACAAGTTTTCTTGATATTAAAGAAAAAGCAATTTGAAAAAGTACAAGCAGCGGAACTTAATTTCTAACTTCTAATTATAAAAAGTTATATAAAATGTAACTTTTTATAATTAGAAGTTAATATAATTCGTCCTCTTGATGAACTAAAATTGTACAATCCGATTTTGGATATGCAATACATGTTAAAACAAAACCACTACCCGTTTGATCATCATCTAAAAATGTTTGTTCAGATTGATCTATATTTCCTTCTGTAACTTTACCTGCACAAGTAGAACATGCACCAGCACGACAAGAATAAGGCAATTCAATACCTTGCTCTTCAGCAGCATCTAATATAAAAACATCATCATTACAATCAATCGTTGTATCGATATCATACTCTTCACTCAATAACGAAACCTTGTAAGTAACCATATAACTCCCTATTAATTTAATTTTGATAAAGAATAATTTAAAAAATTAAACTTTACTATATATTATTGTATCACGTAAATTAAAAATTTTAAAAATTTTTTTTAAAATTTATATTTTAAAAAATTTGTCTTAAGCGACTTGCCTTACCTTTTCTATCTCTTAAATAATAAAGTTTTGATCTTCTAACTTTCGCTGATTTTAATATACTAATTGAATTCAATTTTGGAGAATGAACTAAAAAAATACGTTCAATTCCAATACCTTGTAAAATTTTTCTGACAGTAATTGTTTTGTTAATAGCTATATTTTTCTTTGCAATAACAGTGCCTTCATAAAATTGAACGCGTTCTTTATTACCCTCAATAATTTTAACCCCTATTTTTACATTATCACCAATTTTTAGAAGAGGTAATTCTAGTTTTAGAAAGCTTTCTTCCAAATCTGAAATTATTTTATTTGCACTTACTTTATTCATAATTCTTAATTTTTAGATATTTTATTATCGTATAACAAGAGTTATATTACTCTTAACTGCTAAAAAAAACAATATTTAAAATATACATTCGACTGGGATCGAACCAGTGATGTTCCATAGGAAAACGGATTATGAGTCCGGTGCCTTCGACCACTCGGCCACGAATGCTCATTAAACTGGAGCTGATGGGATTTGAACCCATGTCCATTTAAAATTTAAAAGAACCCTCATTCACAGGTTTAGTTCTTATAATTTTAAGAACATTTCATTAATAATATACTCTAAACTAAAACTAAAAATACGTCTAGTATTAGTGAACAATTTTTAGAATTTAATTTTTGAAAAATTTAAACAATACTATTAATATAAATTAAATTCATATTCTTTAGATTTAGTTGTTGAAATTTAAAAGAGACAATACGATTAGCACTTATTAATTATTTTGTCTAGATTTACGAAGACTACAAGCTTCGACCTGCATCACATTCTCTTAACTTTTAAATGTCGAAACCAAAACAGCCCCAATATAAGTAAAAAGCATCTACTTAATTTTAAGCATGAAGAGAATCGAACTCTTGACTTTCAGAATCGGAATCTGATGCTCTATCCACTGAGCTACATGCTTTAAAAAAGATAAGCTGCTTAGTACACTAAAATTTTAGTGTACTAAGCAGCTTGGACAAAAAAAAGGTATTATTTAGTAATAAATTTTACCACCACCCCATTTTTCTGTAAGAATTTTTGGAGATAACATTATATGACCTGCGATTGAATATAAATCCTCGTCAGTTAACGAGCGCATTCTTGGGTAAATATCGGCACTTTTAATACTTGGATGAACTTCAGCGATTGATTCTAAACCATCATATGTTGTTGGATTTTTCATATAATCAATTAACGCTTCAATATTATCTCGACGTGGTGTTGCTAAACTTAACCCTTCTGGATCTAAACCAACATTTGGATTTGTTTTTGATATTCCACCAACATGACAAGCTCCACATGTTGAGTTAAATAGCCGCTTACCTCTTTTAACTTGTTCTGGTGTTAATACAGTTGTTTTACCTGATGCATCCACAACTACAGTTCGAGTTGCTTCATCTAAATCAATTGCTGAAGCGTTAATAACGAAAGCATTAAAAAGACAGAAAAATAGAATACCAAAAATTTGTGGATATTTTTTAAACATAAATCAGTATAATTATTTACGACTTTGAAACCAAGAATAAATAGCTTAGATTAATCATCGTTCTTTTTACGGCTTTTTAAAAGTAACCCCCGTAATCTTATATTTTCCCATCCAGCAAAGAGGACAACGGTAATAATTAATGCTTGACTAAAAATTAAAATAGGATCTAAACGCCAACCGTGAACAGTAAGTATTCCACAATAAAAACAACCAATTGTTACAAAAAATATATCTTCATCTCGTGAAACTTCTGGTTTAACAGTACGAAGTCCATAAAGTAAAAGTACACCGACTGCTAAAATACCACTTAAAAAAATATTCGGTCCAAAAATAAAATTTATCATATGCTTTAAATCTCTTTAATGTATTAAAGTTTATTAGGTTAATAAGAACGCTGATAAAAATTTAACTAATAATCTTAAAATTGTGAAAATGCTAAAACTAGCCGCGTGTCACACGGTCACTTTTACTAATAATAATTAATGCAATAGCAATAAATACTACAACAAAACCACCTGCTGCTAAACTAGAAATAAAATTTGCTAATGAAGTTGTCATTTATAAATTCCTGTTATTTAAAATAAATAATATTAACTAAATTAAATTTAGATATAGCATAATTTAATCCATTATGACTATACTACAATATAGTTTACTATAAAAACAATTAACTAAAAAACTTTTTTCTAATATTGAGTATAGTTTTAATACAAATTTAAAATGCTCAATATTATGCTGCTATCTTAAAATTCTGACAAATTATATTAAAAATTAAATTTTATTAAATTCTATACCCTATAGAAATTATAAACTATCTCTTTCTACTAATCAATCTTTAAACACTAAATAAAAAATTAGTTAGTATTTAAAAATTTGCTTGCAACTTATCTTTATTTAATATAAGCTAACTCAAGCCTGGATAGCTCAGTTGGTAGAGCAGTGGATTGAAGATCCTCGTGTCACCAGTTCGAATCTGGTTCTGGGCATGAATAGTAAACATTATAAATTTAAATATTTCGAATTTTTTTGATTAAACCTTAA
>JAULBV010061111.1:0-28588 GCA_032358295.1 Pterothamnion heteromorphum | reverse complement strand
GGAGTTAACAGTGTGCATTGACATCGGAGGGCTTCTTTCATAAGGCCGCGCGGCTGACTCAGATATTAAACAGTTGACGCGTTGCGCATGCGACCCACATTTCGAACTATTCAAGCAGGATTGCAAATACTGCAAGGACGCTGCAGGGCATGGTGTGCGTCGGGATCACACGCCTCTTCAAACATTGCCGCGCGGCGGTCTGAGACCTTAAACAGTTCTAGGATGAATGCCAGTAGTGCATGGACGTTGCTGTGCATGGTGTGCTTTGAGATCATAGGCACGTCTTATATCGCCGCGCGGCTCAGTCAGGTATTTATCATTCGAAGGTTGTGCGGCTGATTCAGACTTTGAACTGTTCCCGCTGGATTGCGAGTAGTATGATACATGCACGTTGCAGTGAATGGTGTGCTTAGAGATCACACACCTATTCATACAGACCTCGCCGCGCGGCTGAGTCACGCTGGGAGCCAGGTACTGTATTGCGCCTTGAGTGGTACCTGTAGAGAGAGGATTACGACAGCGCGCTGTAATCATGCGCTATAATCATACATCCAGCACTCACTACGGCGATTAGAACGGGCCAATGCGCAACGGCTATGAACTGCAATACCGCGCGGTGGTCAAGATAATGTAGCACGTGCTTCCGCCACGTTGTGGGCCAATCTCCGGCCATGTGCCTCGTAGGCCTGGAGCACGTACCTGACTGCCATTCATACACTTTTCAAGGGCTTGGGCTGTCGAGATATTTCTGAACATACTCTGCCCAATCATGCAAGGACGAGTGGCACAAGCATGCGCCATGTGGGATACAAAACCTGTGAAACTGTCTTCTCATTGGCCAGCGATTTACCGCGCGGTATACTTGGCACACGCGTGCAACGCGTTCGACGCGCAGTCCTAACTTTACATGCACCACTTCCTACGCGTGTAAACTGTAACCTCGCCACGTGTGTTACTTGTACATCTCGTACAAGCTCACCGGTCCCTTATACGCTGTCGAGATTTTCGAAATGGGACGTTCTGCCCAATTATACAAGCATTGTCGACAGTGTTGGCCCTAGTGCCCGCGTCCATTCGTCACGAACAGTCGCAGCACTGTTGCCGCGCGGCTTAAAACATTATATGTATTCCTTCTGTTGTATGGCCCGCGCTGTATGCTCAAATTGCATGCATGGCTGTAACTCCAGTGCTAAACGAGGAGAACGTACAGTACAATTTACCAACACACGTTCGTTGGTAAAACATGTTCCAGCCGCGCGGCGACCCATCTCATCGACCTATCTCATCGAAAGAACGAGAAGCTTATGGACACGGGCTCTGACCCTTCACATAATGAAGCATCATACAGAACCACTTCGTGCCGCGCGGCGACCCATCTCATGGAAAGAACGGGAAGCTTATCGACACAGACTCTGACCCTTTAAAGAAGGAACCATCATACAGAAGCAAACCCAGAACCACTTGGTGATGTCCCTGGTAACTTCGCTGGTAGCAGCGTGATACACCATGCTGTAAACCAGCATTCACCAGACATAACCACGTACACTTCCAGAGCCTTCGCCGCGCGGCGTTCTCGTAACGGGCGAGTCCCATAGAACTTCATCAACACTTCTGCACCCTCCGTCCATTTGCAAACCACTGGAAACCCGCCACCGCGCGGCATTCATTGGTGCACACCTTTGCTGCTCTCCGCAGTCTTCAACATTATGGAATGCTGCGCTTCTCATCCGCATAGGCTCCGGTGTGCGCCGTAGTCTCCGCACTCTACCTTCGCCGCGCGGCATGGCACTGGAGTCCAATCGCACTGAAGTCTTCAACATTATCCAATGCAGCGTTTCTCACGATCACAAGCACCGGTGTGCGCACGTGTATGCGCACGTTTCTTTCGCCGCGCGGCATCGCATTGCAGTCCGGTCCCATGAACGGCGTCCTGCAGTACTGGAGAAACGCGCTGAGCACATCTACACAGGTCTATTCTGCTGCCGCCGCGCGGCTCGTTCAGATCTGTACTCAAGATATTTGTTCAGGACATGGTTCGGAATGTAACAGCAAGTCGTTCGCACGGTGAGCGCATGCAAGGGAGTTGTTCGCTGAGGACGACACTGGCGAATATCCTGTCAGCAATTGAGGGAGATAGCCGCGCGGCGTTTACTGAACACTCACGTCGGTCAAGGCGACGCGCGTCACAAGTTGGCGAACATGTCGTCATCTTCGTTGTCATCACGAAGGAGAGTGTGGCCTGAGCCCTGACGTCCGTCGAGAGGGGCCGCTGCACTTGTACTAGAAGTGGCAAGGACGGCTCCCTGTTTGTGCAACTCAGTGTACAGGCTCTGCTGCACTGCATACACACTTCTGCGGACCGATCTTTGCAAGGCCTGCTTCGGAGGTCTTACCTTCTCGAGTAAGGACTTGTAAGCGTCCTTGTCGGCCCGGGACATGCCGAGATGGTTGTCTTCGTCCTCCATTCCGGGATCGGAGATCGTACGCTGCGCAGCGACCGTGAACATCTCCCGTAGGACAAGGCCGACGTGGTACAAGACATGCAGCGACTGTCGGTGGTACCGGGCTACGGAACCGAAGGTGACGTTTCGGGGATACCCGCACCATGCCATAACGTACGAGGCTGCGCTGTCCAGCATGGAGATCTCCCGTCGCAAGTGCCGGACATCTGATCCGTCATGCGCGCGCACTTGTTTCGATCCTCGTCTCTGCTTCTTTGTCACTAGCACGTCGTGCTCGACAAGGAGGAGCAGCTCACGACGCGCGTCGGTGAAGTCTTCTACAAGGACTTCGTTCTCGGCAATGCAGTTGGGCTTATTGTCTGACAGGCTGATGAGGACTGGATTGTCCGTGTCTGTGTACACATCCACATCCCCACTTCCAATAGCCCAGCGCATGGAGATTGTGCTTTCGAAGTTCAACGTCGAGTCTGGTTGATTGGACCATTTCTCGAAGAGGTACCCAGTACCCTCACAGAACTCAGATGCCGCGTTCTTTCGAGCGTTGTTCAAACGCACGAGCAGATCTTGGTACACAGAATGCATGACGTACTCCGCATAGTCGTCTCGTTCGGGGCGCGCGCCGGATCCAACTTGTATTCGACGGTAGTACTCCGGAGTGTGCGCTGCCACTGTCTCATGGCGATCTTGCGCTCGCTTCATGTGCACTGGCGTTATGTACGAACCTCCGTTGTCCGGAAGGGACTCCAGCCACACAGGCATATCCACTTGACCGTGATCTGACCCGGAGGCACCTGTACGTGACGGACTTCGCTCAGACTGACTGTCTCGTACTGAGCTACCACGTCGATCGCGATATGGGGAAAAGCCGCGCGGCGTTGCGACTGATCTTGCCTTGATCTTATGCTTCGCCACCTGCAAAGAAACTTTGAGCACGTTGCTTCGGTATCGTGAGGCACCTTGGCCGACTGTGGACTTGAACTTCTCTTTCTTCGTGTTGTTCTGCAGGGAGAAATGCATCTCATCGAAAGCCGACAGTAGCGCATGCACAGTCAGACGCGCGTCGACAAACTTAGTGCTTATGAGGTCGACGGTGGCGTGGAACATACTCCCCGTCATGACGTCATCATCGAAGATCTCCGACACGTTGGGGATCTGCTTCGCCATGACAGTTGCGTACAGGGCCATAGGCCGATCGGGTTTCTCAGCACTCCGCGCGGATGGAACGGAAGCACGACCCGCAACAGCATGCTGCACTTCGACCATCTTGTCTTCGAGACCGTTCACCTTTGACATCAACTTCTGGTACAGCCCAACAATAATGCGTTGTTGTGAGCGCACATCCTTCAACAGAACTGTGTTAGGATCTCCTTCACTTGAACGACGCGCGTCAGTGGTCCTGCGGCTTGGTACTTCCGACGGAACAGGTGAAGACCGAGGTGGGCGTTGCACTGCTGTACTTCGGGGAGGAGTACGGCTCTCCAGTTCTTCCACTCGCAAAGAACCAACGCTAGGCGTCACGGTTCGTACTCCGGGTGATGCAGATTGCGGACCAGCCGCGCGGCGCTGCACGGCACAACTTAATGTTTGTCCGGATGACACTTGCGGAGTGGGCGGGCGCGACGGCGGGAGATGAGGACTCCCATCTGTACGAACAGGAACTTCGACGTCGGGTTCTATGTCGGAGTTGGTCGGGGACGGTGCCACAGCTGTTTTTCGACGCGCGTCTGTCGGCGCCCGTTGAGTGCTTGCCGGAGGAGAACGTGCAGGACGGGTACGCGCGTCCGCAGCTTTGATCGGTGATGAATTCCGCGAAGAATTCCGAGTGCGAGGGGGGGTCGTTGGAGGGGTAGAACGACTTGACGGATTCAGTCTAGGCGCGGAATTCTTCCGGTTCTTCTTCGAAACTTGGGACGGTCGTTGTGGACTGTTACTTGCGGATGGGGGCGGCCTTTTCTTGGATGATTTCTTGGTGGGAGATTTCTTGGTGGGAGACATTGCGGGATAGTGGTACCGCGCGGTAACGAGGAGAGGTGTGTAGGGGATGATGACTGGAAAGACTCGCCGACCATGTAGGATGACCATTTCATATGATCATCAGATTCTCATTTTCATATACTTTTCAGGTGCCGCCTGGATGTTAGATTTTTGTGGACCAAACTGGCGCGTGCCTGTGACATACACCAATAAGGATTGGCCACGTATGTCGTAATCACATCAATTCCAGATCGTATGCCTGCGCCCCCTGCCTGTGAAGTCTCGTCACCCAAGCCGACGACCATTCCCTCATCTGGTGCACACCTTGTTTTGCACAACCTCCCAACAGCACAAGACGCGCGTCGAATGTCTGCCGATCTGCCGAATACGTTCGACACAATAGCTGTCCGCTTCGAGCTGGATGACGGCTTCCGAGTGTGGTGGAAGGGGATGGTCCTTGAAGTGAACCGATTGCAGAAGCACAGCAAAGTGCAAGCGGTGGGCCGTGTGCTGTACGAAGCCGGCTATGGGTACAAGAAGAAAGAGGAGAGTGTGGAGTTCTTATCGAACGGGGAACTGCGTGGCGATGACGGTGTCAACTCATGGAGACTGTCGGATGACGTACCGGATAACGCAAGCAGCGATAGCGACGAAGACATCGCTGTGCCACTGCGCGCGCAAAAGGGCGTCACGTCAACGCGTCGTCACACCACGTTACGGGATGGTAACCGGACGCCGCGCGGCAATATCTGCAAACCAGCGGCACGGGGATCAGGAACGAATGAAGACATGAAGACCTTGATGACTAGCCACAACGAATTGACTATGCGGGTACTGCAATTGGAGCGCAGGTTACAGAACGACGCGAGGTGCGATCACATGGACGTCATCAATATGATTACGGCAGAGAAAAGGGAAGCATGGAAGGTCCGATTGCTGACAGAGCTTCGCCGTCCGTTGAAGCGGCTTCGCCCAAAAGTCGCGCGACCGTTCAACTGTGTCCTACAAAATGGAACCGTGGCTGTGACTGACTTCGTAGAATTTCAAACGTTCAAGTTCTGCGTGGAAGACATTTTGGGTTCACTGAATGAAGCTTCCTCTGCACACGTCGCAGTATTCCCGTCCCTGTACGACGTATGTCACCCGAGTCCCACTATGGCAGAAGCAAGCATTACGTTCCGCAGTGGTCGCCTCCTTTTCGAATGGCTTGGAGTATCGCACGACAAGGATGTGAAGGACATCATGGTCAGGGAGCAGAAGTGGAAAGTGGGGCACATGACGCGCGTCGTCGGTGGCATGCAGTTGGATGAACTCAATGAAAGGAATCCATTGCACTTGTTCGTCGGGGGCAGCTGCTCATCCATCCGAGAGACCGGCGACAGTGTGGAGAACGTCAAGGAATGGTCGGGAAAGTCGGGCAGATGTCGTCATACCATTACGATCCCGAACGGCGGTTGGGATGTGCACAACTCCCAATTCACGAGTGACCCTGAGATAGGTATAGGCGATGGTGGTGACTTGGAACTCATGTCGCGCGACGGGAGTGATTCGGTGTTCAAATTGGTTTGGCGAAGGAATGGTCTCGGTTCTGGTCACGGTTGTACGAGTCAAACGGATCGCACATCCGTATTGCGAATGGGTGAGGTGCATGTCATTGTTCCAGTAGTTGTAATCTCTGGGGAAGATTTGTGTCGGAATGTATCTGAACTTCTGACGCCACACAATCTCCGAGGTTTTGTAAACTGAGTGACGGACAGTCCTTTTAACAACGACAGTCCTTTTAACAACGACCAATTCCTCTTCCCAGTCCTATGTACATTTCGTGATATGTTCTATACAGCATCATGGATTTTCTAATCATGAAATTTTACAACTTCATATGGTAGCACAATACTTGCAATGTCTTGGATATCGATGTACCATGATCCGATGACGTGTATGTCATGGGACAATCCACGACGTGCAGTAACGTATCCATGATTTATATCGCAATTACTGGGTCCGTGATATATGCTGTCCGTGCCATACTTTATATCGTGGTTCATGTCGTGATATATATCTTGGATTCTGCTTGTTATATCATAGAACGTACCCAGGATAAACACCTAGAATTTCATGGGATCCGAGTGCCATAACATGACGTGGTACCTGCCATGACATATCAAAGCACCTTAAAGCTATGACCACGCAGTGATCGATTTAATGATGTTATACAGCCAGTCAAAGTCAGCTTTGTACCAGAGCCTTCGAGAGACAATTGCGGCAATCACGGACATACTTCCTCTTCAAGGACTTCCAACTGACGTTCCAGAATTGGAGAAAATGTCTCTTTCCTTTAAAACTTCGCGTTCACTACTTAATCCTTTAAGTGGATGTGTCGGCTGTGTCGATGGAATTGCATTCCGAATCCCAAAACCACCGGAAGAGGAAGCACCGGCATCGTTTCACAACAGAAAAGGATTCTACGCTTTGCCTGTGTAAGCCCTGGTTGACGTAAATTATCGGTTCTTGTCATTCTCCGAGCGATGCGTTGGCTCGACGCACGATTAATTAGCCCACAGTGTATCTGGCTTAGGACACTTTTTAGCTGAAAAACTACTTCCGAACGCTGTTTGAATCGCCGCAGATGAAGCTTACCGTTGTACGGAGTCTCTTATAACGCCGTACCCTATGTCGCAGGCAGAGGAACCAGAAAAGAACTTCAAATTTTTTCTGTCATCGTTTCGGATATATGTGGAACAGGCTTTTGGCCACAGGGAATGGTCTCCTTGCGATACTTAATTAATGCGGCTTGCGTGTCGGGCTCATGACGAGCTCGCGCGCTCTCCGCTCACGAGCAGTCCGTCGAAGTTAGCGCCGTTGGATCCGACAACCCCGTCTCAGCATTTGCGAAACAGTCCACGTACGTAAAATGCGCCGCAAAATGCGCCGCTGTGCAACCAGTAAGTAAACGAAAACTTTCCCATGCTGCCCCGGCGTGCATGAACGCAACGGTTGAAACGCGCAGAGACGGGAACGTATTACGTACTATATTGTATAAGCCATCCTTTGAGGAGCAGCCCAACGAGGTCGGCCGACCTCGTAGGAATGTAGCACAAATTTTTGCCTGGGGCTGCGACACCGGTGTCGCAGCCCCTGGCCAAACTTGTGCAGCGCGTCGGTCAAGAAGCCTGCGGAAACTCTTGGTTCGTCGACGCCGTGTGCGCTTTTTCGGAAGCGGCACGCAGAGTGCAGGTGCGTATCTGGTCGCACAGGTCTAGCTGACTTCCACCATACGCCGCACAAAACATGGTGCCATCTATTACACACATGCAATGCAATGTATTGGAAGAGGGTAATGTGAGGTAATGAATAATACCGCAATAGAACATCAGCACTGTGAGAAAGGCTTTTCTTCACACATGCACAGTACGTCATATTGCATATATGCAATGAAATGAATATCATGTGCAATGGGCAACTCGTGGCACGCGATTCACATCAAGCGTATGTACTATACCTTGCGATGCATATAAGCAATGAAAGTTCCCCCGAATGGAAATGATGTGAAACATAAAAATGGTTTTCAAATGAATACAGGCAATAAAAAAGTCCACATATGAAGAGCACTTTCCTGCAAAAGTTTCCCTGCATATTTGCAATACATGTATGGCGTACCGATACGCAATGAAATGTATTAGCTATAGCGTACGTGCTATCGCATGCACCCAAGAGGTTCCCACTTGTGTATGGAATGGCGTTTGCTGGCCATTTATTATACATACGACGGTGTTGCGCTGCATGTATGTATTACAAAACCACTTCATATGTGATGTGGAGCACAGTAATTACGATTTATCGCCAACTTCAGGGTTTATATTGAATATACGCAATGAATAATATTACTACATTCTGTACAGTTATAGTACGATTTGCGCTGCGTATACGTTTCGGTTTACATTGCGTTGACGAAGAGGAAAAGGTTTGAAGAACAATGGAACGTTCTCAGGTAATGTGCGACCCACAGGGATGCGTTATACCGCACTCACGCAATGAAAGACCACCTAATACGCAATACAACAAAAAACCATTGTTTCTTCCGTTTTATTGCAAACTGATGTGGACTGTATTACGTTAATGACGTATAATAACCGTTGACTCGCAATGAGCTGCGTACCTTGGTAGCTATCCACTCGCGTGTATGGTATTACGAATATCTCATGAAACGCATTGGCAGTACGCAATAGCTCTACTGCACATGTCCACTAAAAATATTTGGCGTAGGTGTATTACATGTACTCGCCAGAGCTAGGGCAAACGTGTACACGTTCAGCTAGGGCATACGTGTACTTCACCGCCGTCGACGTAGGCTGGGCGCAGTCGAACCAAGCAGTGAGACACAGTGCCATCGTACCTGAAGGGTACTTAAGCGCTGCCTCCGGTTCCCCGACTGAAAATACTGACGTCCGATCTGAACTTCACTCCCGGAACTTGATCCGGACCGCGTCGCCACAAAGAATTTGTTGTTTTTTCTGTTGTATGTTCAATGTAATGTATTCCTTATTTCAATGTAGTATAACTACACTTGCGAATGCAATAAAACCCCGTTTATATGTAATATGTGCAATGTTTTGGTACAGGTAATGCATACGAACGGGGTGCTACTACGTGCACCGGTATCCGTATGTTACATACAACACCACGATTCAAAGTGTATATGCAGGGGGGAAACTGAATCATAGTAGGGCACTGTGTATATATAGTAAAGTGCTTTTCATATGTGGACTTTTCTATTGCGTATATTCATTTGAAAACCATTTTTATGTTTCACATCATTTCCATTCGGGGGAAATTTCATTGCTTATATGCATCGCAAGGTGTAGCACATACGCTTGACGTGAATGGCGTGCCACGAGTCGCCCATTGCATATGATATTCATTTCATTGCATATATGCAATGTGACGTACTGTGCATGTGTGAAGAAAAACCTTTCTCACAATGCTGATGTTCTATTGCGGTATTATTCATTACCTCACATTACCCTCTTTCAATACATTGCATTGCATGTGTGTAATAGATGGCACCATGTTTTGTGCTGCGCATGGTGAAAGTCAGCTAGACCTGTGATTGAGAAGAGACTCGTCAGGGGCGAGTGCGTGCTGACTACAATGAACAAGTGGCTCCTGCGGCGCACCGGGCCTGCTGCTGTACCCCATAAATGGTGACCGGCTTTCCGCGTTCGCGGCGAAGAAGAGTTGTGGTGGGATGGGGAAGAGGGGTGATTGCGGGCTCCTTATCGGGCGTGGTGGTCGTCGTACATCTACTGTACGTTTCGTGTCCGAGCTCACCGCTATCGGCGCGGACGCGTCCGCTGTGTTCATTCATAACGCCGTGGCGTTTTAAATGAACACAGCCCGACCTCGGAAGCACAGTTCATAGTTCCGAGGAAGGCGTAGAGCAGTGCGGCACGGCACTGCGGTAGGTCGTAGCGACAGCGGCTCGGGCGTGGGCCCGCATGTCGCCGTGTCATTTGACGTCGTATGTGGTAATGGGCGCACACAACATAACTGCCATAACGGCAAAGTGCGGCACGAAACGAGTCGACACGCGGCTGGGTTAGGAGCCAGCCTCGCGCTGCATTGCGCACACCCTCCGCCCTGCTCCGCGCCGCCCCGTCTGTGCCTCTTCCTGTCCTGCCTACGCCGTACGGCCAGGCAAAGAAGCACAGCGAGACGCACGATGCCGTCTTCGCCGCCGCGCGCGATAGACTTCCGTGCCGTGACGGCCAGCACCAAGCGTTCCTGACCATCCCCGCTCCCGACAGCACCGGGCAACACCAATCCGTCCCCGACCCCTACGTGCTCGGCCGACCTCTGTTCCAGGCCACGCCCTGAGCGCCATTGTGGCTTTCGCCGTAGAGAGAGCCGCACCAGTGGTGCGTCTCCCTTTACGGCGTGCGGCACTACGATGTACGGACACCGCCGCGCACGACCAACACCCGACTAAGCCGCGCTGTACGCGGCACCGCCATGCTCGAACGACTGTCCCGCCACGTCTCGCCGAAATCGGTGCGCATCGCCCTGCAGTCGTACATGCCGCTACCACACTACGTAGCCCACGCACGACCGACCGCCGCTATCAGAATGCCCTGTCGCGCCGCGCGCCGCGCCGCGCCAACCCGTCTGCGGAACTATCATGGCACCCACAGCGGCGCGCTGAAACACTAAACGAGCCTGAATATTGATGCAGATCGCCACAGGCGACGTGGAGGGCGGCCGGCGCGGACCTATGCGGCGTAGAAAGGTGATGTGAGAGCCACGCCTTATGCGCAGGCTGTTCAACGGCCAGCGCATACTACAACGGTGGCCGATGTATGTGGTTCACGCCATCTCTCTACGTCGTCCACATGTACTGCGTGTAGGCTTGAGTACACCCGTACAGTACGATACGCACAGTTAATACGCCTGTAATAATGGTTCAGGCATGGAAAGAGGCCCTTTTCCGCCGAACCCAATCCATCTAATAGTGGCAGTATTTAGATGGATGGTTCTAGGCTGGACTAAAGGCAGTTTTATTCCGACACGCGTACACGGGGACACGCGGCAAGGTGCCCGGCGGCCGCAGAACTGATGATCTGGCATCCCGGATACTGCGGATGTCAGGATCATAAAAGGCGGGCTGGAGGCGCCGGGCAGCCGGACATCGACATCGCCGCAGTCGCGCTCGTGTCGCTCCACACGCTTTCCCGCTGATCCCTCTGTTCCCTCTCCGCTCTCTCTTGTTGTTTTTTTTTCAACAGCGACAGCACCATGAGCGACGACAAGCCATCACTCGCCGCGAAGCTGCGCGCGGCGGGTGCCGCCGGGGACGCACCCGACGGGCCCCCGGCGGCCGCAATGCCCGCCGCGCTTGCAATGTCCACGCCCGCCGCGCTTGCAGCGCCCGCACCTGCCGCGCTTGCAGCGCCCGAACCTGCCGCGCTTGCAGCGCCCGCGCCCGTTGCGCTTGCCGCGCACGCGTCCGCCGCGCTCGCAGCGCCCGCGCCCGCCGCGCTAGCATCTCAGAAGCCAGTCGCGTTCGAAGCGCAATCGAAAGCCGCGCGTGCAGCGCCCGCTGCGAACACAGCGCACGAGCTAGCCGTCACCGCAGCGCAAGCTCACGCTGTGCGCACGACGCAAGTGCATGCTCCGCACCCAGCACCAGTGGCGCGCGCCGCAGCAGGGGGCGCCGCACTCGCGATGCAACCCCCGACTGCACTCGCCGCGCACCCACATGCCTTGCTTGCCGCACCGCCGCGCGTGGCGATCGAAGTGCAACCGCATGTCGCGCACGCCGGTCAAGGGGCAGCAGTTAGCGCACCACAGTCAATGCTCGTGGGACAGGCTGTCCAGGGGCCGCCACCACCGCAAGTGCCCATGCTTGGGCTCCGCAGCCAGGTCGCTCCTGCATCGCAA
Source organism: Pterothamnion heteromorphum (assembly GCA_032358295.1). NCBI lineage: Eukaryota > Rhodophyta > Florideophyceae > Ceramiales > Ceramiaceae > Pterothamnion > Pterothamnion heteromorphum. Next base: position 16,718 of record JAULBV010061111.1, on the reverse strand, counting down.
CCGCCCGAAATGGGGCGCGGCGGTAATGCTTCCCCGGCCCCACAGCCGCCCGCACTGGGGCTCGCCGGACAGGCTCTGCCCGGTGTGCACCCTGTCATTCCAATTGCGGAGGCGCTCTCGTTGGGGTGGAAACTGGCGGACAACCCCAGCGCGGGTCGAAGCGGCCTTTTTGTCGCAACGCGCACGGTTGGGCTGCGTACCCACCAGTGCCTCAATGTCTCCGACCTGCCGGCGCCGTTCTATCAGGTCTCGACAGCGCTGGACCTCTACGACAGACAGGGGCACGCAGGTCCACTTGTCTTCCCAGACATTGAACGCATCCTCGCGCGGGCCAATCCATCGCCAATCGCCTTCGCCCGAGCATTCTCTACGCGGGCGTGGTTGACGCAGCGAGAGGGTTTGGGTCCAGTGGCTTCCCTCATTAACGCGCACGTGCAGCGATGCTCGCGAGAAGGGCGATGGGCCAATAAGACCCCGGATGATGTCGCTGTGCTCCGCCTCGACATAGCACTGACTGCTGTGATGGGTCAAGGGGGCCGTACGATGCCAACGTGGTGGATCGGGTGCCCCGCACTCCCTGATCAGCTGTTAGCCTCTCTGCAAGCACGAGTTGCAGCGGACTTCCCTCAGTGGGCGCCGCCACCGCCGTCAGGGGTTGTCGCGCTTCTGGGGCGACTGGACGAAGTTGGGGCTGAGGCACGGAGCGTAGCCGATGATGTCATATCAGGAACCTCCGTGCAAAAGGAGGCCCTGCAAGAGTGCATGGCTTCCTACAATGGGGTACGCGACGAGGTCATGGGCCTCCCGTCCTGCTCGTGGGAGAACGCGTGCTCGCTGGCGGGGAGAGCGGAGCTAGACGGCCTCATGGGTATACTCAAGCGCCGGTTGGATAGCGTCGAAGTCGCAAAGGAACCGCCGCCCCCAGCAGTCCACTACCTGCACGCGCCGCAAGCCGCCGCGGATGGCCGCCCGCGGATCTCGCCTGAGGAGGCGGAGGAGCTCTCCCGCTTAATTGACGATGGAGGCTCCAAGGTGATTGAGATAAGCAAAGCGGGCCTGTTGGTGAATGCTGCTGGAGATGAAGTGACAGCCCTGTACCCCGCATGCTCGGACCTGGCTCCGTTGAGCACGTCGAACGCGCTGAAGGCACACGTGTTAGCCATTCAGCGTGAATTGTGCCCCCTGAATTCACTCCGCCAGATCCCCGCCGTTGCCCTGCTGAAGCTTGCCACTATGAAGTGGCGTGCAGCGGACGGCTTTGTGCTGGAGCATTTCGGTCTTTTGTTGTACAGGGATCCCGACCCACCTGTCGGCGCAAAGCGCAAAGTCGGTACTGGGAAGAATGAGCTCTACGTCACACCTCCCGGGCGAGACGTATGGGCGCGATTCGACAATATCGAAATGCTGGCGCATGCCGTCGCCGCGCTCGGGCGCGCCGTCAGGGCGCTCTTGCACCCTACCATCCTCGACGCATCTGGTTTGGCTGCCGTTTGGGAAGAGTTGGCCGAACTCTTTTACTCTTCGGCCGGGAAGGCCTCCGTGCTGCTGCTGGCGCAAGATTTCAAAGCACGCCTCGCGGAGCATGCATCCGCAGTTGACGCGTGCGTTGCGTCTCCCTCGCGCTATCTCCCGCCATTTTCGGAATGGGGCCGCTTCTCCGCTGCCGCTCTGGCAGACGCCCGCACAGATGCACACGCCGCGGCAGCCGCCGCCCGACGTGATGGACTGCTCCACGTCGGAGAAACAGTGGTTGGCGCCAGGACATCGGACGCACGTGGAGTTGACCACGATGGACGTGGTACGACCTACCCGCGCGCGGGGGTCAACCGTACGCGCCGTACCGCCCCGACGTCCTGCCAGGGCGACGCCACGAAGCGCGCTCGCACCGAGAGCCCGCAAATCACGGGACCATGTCTGCGCTGCGGGCGGTCCGGGCACGCATTCAAGGAGTGCTCAGCCGCATGGTGCTCGATCCCCTCTGGATGGACGGAGCGAACCCGCCAGCTGGCCAAGTCCGCCCGTCTCGCAGCGCATGTCCCCTGCGTCTGGGCTAGAGGCAAAGACGCCTGATACGGCCACGTGTTCCGCCCACCGCGGCGACACGCGTACCCGTGTCGCCAGTGTTTTGCACAATTTGAGTTAGTACAGCAGCATACCCCGTGGCCCCGCCGCGCAGGCACAGAGTAAACGAGACATCGAATGTCACATTTCCCCTTACATTTGACGTACCACAGCGGTCATCAGCGTCACTACGCCACCCCCGCCGAAACTTCGCTGTCTTTCAGGAACAGGGAACCCGCACACATCACACTCGCTCGATGAATCTCGAACTTCATTCGGCCCCAGCTACGGATGCCGAGGAACAGGTTGAACAGCCTGCATCCACGATCCGTGTATGCGGACACCCAGCATGCGACCTTCGAAAATGCTCCGCCCCTCGCATCCACCAGACTTTCGCGCCTGGCTGGCTAACGGCGGATGGTTCGCACCACCTAGGTCATACGACGTTTACCTCCGAAAGGGCTGCGACTCCCCGGCCCCACCCGCTAGCCGAAGAACTCGACGGTCATCCGCAGGAGCTGTTCACGGCTGCGCCCCCCCGCGGTAGCGTGGAGCGCGGCCATGCTGCCATTGAGGCCTCTAACTCTGGCTGGCAGCCAGTAACGCTCGTCGACGGCTCCGGGGCTCCTAAGGCATGCCGAATTCAAACACGCCGCATGCAGAGGGACCCAGAAAACTTTGTCCCGCGCAACTCGAGAACACCATTCGAGGCATGGGGAATCGCGCTCCCCTACATCAAGCCACCATGCACGACGGCGCCGCCTACACCGTCGCACCCATCGCCCTCCCTAGTGGCGGAGGTCACTGCATGCCTGCCATCTTGGGAAGCTTGCCTCACGCCCCATGCGCGAGAACGACTGGCAATTACATCGGAGCGTGCATCGCGGGACATGGTTGCTGCCTTAACAGCGTCTCCCAAACATCGACGCCGCTCCCGCCTGGGCTCGCAAAACTCAGAGCTCCGCCTTGGGGTGGAGGAATATTCCCCAACAGTGCAGCGGGTCCTGGCCGCGGGCTTCACTGTAGCGACGCCTCGAGGCGCCCTTCCCCACATATCTGCACCCCGCCCCATACCTGCAAATGGATGGGGCTTCAACGCCAACGCGCTACGGGAAAGGGCCATGCAGCTTCGCTGGCCTGACCAGGATCTCATCTACTCGCTCAGATGGGGATTCTCAGACTGCTCCGCGGGAACGCCCCCCGTCTCCACTTTCTCCCCGCCGCAGGAGCGCGCGTTCAAAGAGCCACAGGACTTCATGGAGTTTGTGAACAAGGAGATCGCTGCGGGGTGGATCTCGACGTCGCAGTCCCACCCCCCGTCCATCCCATTTCGTGTGGTGCCCGGAAGCGTGGCCGACAAAAAGGACGGCTCACTCCGTGTTATATGGAATGCGTCATGGCCCGCCCCAGGAACTACTGGCAGCCACGCTACCTCTCTGCTCGCTCCGGTCACAGCAGTATCTACAAACTCCAACACGATACTCCCCGCCGGGATGGATTTCGAGTGGGCTACCATTGATCATATTGCACAGGCAGCAGCTGTCCTTGGGGATGGCGCTGCTCAGTCAGGTCTTCCCCTCCTAGGGAGAACATATGACTGGCGAAAATGGTTCCGCCAGTTAGCAGTATCGGAGGAGGACCTGTGGAAGTGTGTCGTTCACACGACGCAGGGATTCCACCAAGATCGACGCGCGCAGATGGGGAGGGCTTCCTCTGCTCATCACGGGCAGCGAGTATCATTTCTGATAGCGGCAATCCTGCAGGAAGAGGCCGTCCAAGAGCGCTGGGGCTTCCACGCGGAAGAAGAAGGTGCCCCAGATGGTTCGCTCCACAGCTGGATACAAAAGCGAAGGGAGTCATTCCCGGGGGATACGCTCCAAGCTGTTGCAGTATGGTTTATCGTTTTCCAGGACGACCTCACTGTCCTTGGCATTGGGCCCGAGGCAGCGGGGAAGGCGGAGGACGCCGTGACTCGCATTGTCAGTTGTGAGCTCGGTATCCCGGTTTGCACAAAAAAGGAGGCCGCTGAACCCTTCGCTACGGCCTTTGAATCCCTGGGGGCTGCCTTCGACTTGACAGACCCGCGCCGCGTGGTATGCCGCCCAGCTCAGGCATTGGTAGATCGCTACCACAAGGCTGTTGAAGGGCTCCAGTGTGAAACTTCCCGACCACGTCCCTTCGCAGAATGGGAGCGCTTCACGTGTCTGCACCTGTTCATGGTGCGATTCATCCCCCGCGGGAGGTACCGAGCGAATTCTGCATTCGCTCTTCTCTCCGCGGCGCGAAAGGCGGAAGGGGGGTCTGGCTTCGCGCGCCCCTCGTCGCTTCTCCTCAGGGATGCGGCTCACAAACTGTGCATAATCAAGGGCTGCAATCCCTTCCCGCCTGTTCGCAACCCAACATATCTGCATCCAGGCCGCAACCTTGCCGCCTCAGACGCCGCCGGCTCAGCGGTGGCAGAGGAAAGAGGGTGGGGCGTCGTCATTGGTCAGGTTTACGCAGTCGGGCAATGGCCTTCTGCCGTCCGAAAAGCGCTAGGAGATGGAATCCTGTCTATATCTCCTTTGGAGCTGCTCGGAGCGGCCATCCTCCTGGAAGTCGGAGGTAAGGAAGGCCAGCTTCCTGCAAACACGCCGCGGCTGGTGCTGCGAAACGACAACTCGTCGGCCTGCACATGCGCCAACACTGGAGCCGCGTTCTCCGGTCCCATGCGCAGCGCGCTGGACACGTTTATGGGGGTAATGGGGAGGCGTGACCTAGACGTTTACCTCCACCATGTGCGCTCGGAGCACAATGAGATTGCAGACCTCCTCAGCCGTGGAAAGGAAGCAGAGGCCCTGCAGGTGGTCCCACTGCGGCGCATGCGCAGAGCACAACCGCCGCAAGATCTTCAGCACTGGTTAGATATCCTCCTCAGCGCCTGCGGGTCAGGCAGAGGGGAAGGCTCGCGAGCGGACCAGTGCGAAGCAAAGAATGGGCCAGAGAAAGAACCACGGTCGGCCTCGAGCAGGCGCCCTCCAAAAAGGAGGAAACGAAATAACTCAGCCCATGCAGCGAACCGCAGGAATCCAATTTAGACCGATGAATTCGCGGCAGTAACTCTCCTCTGGCAATAAAGGCCCATCGAGACCGAATGGCACCAAGAACGCGAGGTCGAGCTGCTGCGCGCGCGGTCGGGTTTACTCGAAGCGGAACATTCATCGAGCGACGGCGCAGAACACCGCCGGCGGTACCAACTCCCGGACCGGAAGCACGGCGCGATGAAGTGCTGGTAGGCACCGCGGGTCGAGCACGACTCATCGCTCTCACGGCCCTCGCGCGGGAGGCCGGGGTGGCATCAGGGACTCTCGCTGCCTCAGGATCACACTGGGCCTACTGGGTGGAGTTTTGCCGCCTAGCCGACGTCGATGAGGAAGCGTTCGGTCGTGGCGGTGGAGCACGGGTCGATGTACTCAACCGGGAGCTGGATGTATTCTGTGCGTTTGCAACGTACGTCGTATTCTTCCCGAGAAAAAGGAGGGGGAAGCGATCGCCGTGGAACTCTACCTCATATGCAGAACAGGTCATCTCCTCCGTACGCACCGTCTACGCCACCAGGAACGGGAGAAGACCCGGGTTGGTAGAGGGAAGCACAGGCGGCCCTCAGCTGAAAAGAACGATGAAGGGACTGCGCAGGCTGGCACCAAGCAATAAGAGGAGGCGGTTGCCGCTGCTGCAGCACCACCTCCGCAAGCTGAAGTCACAGATGGACTTTCGCGTAGGATTGGATCGCGCACTGTGGGCCCTCTGGCTCACTCAGTGGCAAGGGGTGCTGCGTTCAGGGGACCTCATCCGCGGAAAGAGCGGGAACACAGGGGCGTGGGCGCCCGAAAGGGATACCCATCGATCGCGGGTGGGTGTCGAAACCGGCACAGACGAAGTCCTAGGGACGGGCTACATTCGGCTCCGGCTCCGACTGAAGCCGTCTAAAACAGACCAGGCAGGGGAAGAGAAATGGGAGAAGTGTTTCAGGATCGACAGGACGGACGTTGCGCTCTCAGATGGTGCGGCCATAGCGGAAATGATTCTAGGGGACCCAACGCGGGGAGACGAGACCAACGTGCCCCTTTTCAGGGACCCCGAGTCCGGAAAGGAGATATCATACCGCGTTTCTGGTACCAGACTCAAGGAGGGTCTTATCAGAGCTGGTCTCGTGGATCTAGCACATGGTACGCACTCTTTACGGATTGGTGGAGCAACCGCATACGCGAACTCGTCAGACGGCGGTGAGCTTGTGGCAGCTTTTATGGGTCTATGGAGGTCGAGTTCGCGCTTCGACTACTTATATGCATGCGGGGAAACCCTGGAACGCGCTGGGGCAGCGGTTGCTAGAGAACCCGGTGGGGAACTAATAGGACCAGGTGGGCCTGTCAGTGCATATGGAGAGGGACTCCGTTGAAAACGGAGGTATCCAAGGAGGGCGGACCGTGCGAGAAGGGGGGTGGTCCGTCGGCTCGGTGTTCGAGCCACGGGGTGGGGCCCGCGCTGGTACGACTGGATAGCTGAGACACGTGTACAGCTTCCACACGTACAGCGCGAGGCCCGTCGCACACCCCGCCTCTACAGAACCCAACTTGGTATGTGGGAAATCGTGTAGCACTCACGGAATAAAAGACGTCGGACCTCGATATTTCCTGTGTATCCGGTTGAGTAGACTTGCTTTATACTCATGTACGCAGGATGGTGTGCTGGGAATAAGGAGTGTCGGCATTTGGGGCTCCTTGTGGTCCACAAGCGCTCATATGCGTATAATCGTGCATACGAAGCGCCTGCAGCCGTGGTTCTTCACGCGTTGAACTGCTCGCGTCGCCACGCGTGACTCCGCTCCTATTTTACCGCTGTGAGTGCGCGGCTGTGGCAGTGTGCTCACCATACGGTACCGTATTGTACAATTCTGCCCTCAGTCGCAGCTGGTATTACGGGTTGATCCATTTCGCAACTGGCCATGACCTCTACCACGCGAGACTGACATCTGCGAGCTCTATCACTCGAGATCCGCGCTGCTCTACACACCCTGTTTTCTGCCCGCGTGGAACTTGTGACCCATTCGGAGTCAGAGGTGAGAAGGGGGATGATAAAGGAGGAAGAGAGAGAGCAGGCATGATGGACAGCGCGCAGTAGAGCGGTCGTTGCGTCGCCGTCGCTGTCCATGGTGTACTCTAGACGAAAGGATTTGGAGATATTAGAGATAAGGATAGAGGTAGATGAATAGAAAGTGGAGAAGGGAGTCGCGCGGTGGTCGAAGATGAGGAAGGAAATGACAGAGGAGGACAGGGGAGGTCAGGGGAGGTCAGGGGAGGTCAGGGGAGGTCAGGGGAGGACAGGGGAGGTCAGGTCAGGTCAGGTCAGGTCAGGTCAGATCAGGGCTCCTTGAAGCGTTATTTCAGGCCGAAGTCGGAGTAATTGCCAACGAAGAGGGTTCAGGTCTCGCGACATGCGCGTCAGGCTCGACGGGAATGGATGGGATGGTTGGTTGGTGAGGCAATCTTCTGGGTCTGGGGTTTGCTTCTTGTTCGGTGGTTGTTTATTCTGGGGTGCGCTTCGCGCTAGAGCCTTTATATGTTGGGGTGGCATCCTTCCTGCAGAATGGATGCCTTCCAGCAGGTTGGATGTCTTCCAGCATACTCAGGCCGGATGCCTTACAGCAAAGGCTCAGGCGTTGTGCCTTACAGCCAATCGGACACATGAACAGCTAGTACAGCTGTGCCAAACTGTGAGCACTACACGCGTTCGCATTACACTACTAGTAACCTACTGGATCTTGATAGCTAGCACGACTGCGCTACTCTGTACATTGATCTGCCGGTTGCCTCCGCCAGGGCACAGCTTATCAAACAGAATTTCGGGCACAGGGAACATTGCCCGCCGAGTCAGCCTCAGCGAGGTCAAACATGTCCGGCAAATCTCCTGCAACGGAAAATTCACATTGTTTTCAGGTGTTTCCTCGTATCGTTCCATGTACTGTGACCCGCTGGCACTCTACAGCATTTCGGTGACACCCACGTACTCCCTGCTGTCCCATTTCTACATCGGTTCCCAGCAACGCTGGGCTACATATCCATTATTCCCATGAAATAGTAGTAAATCTTTAGATTTATTATTATTTATGGGTCCAGGAGAGTTTATTTACGTGTGTGTGTGGTAGGGGGCGCTCTGGGCCACGTTGAACACATGTACATGCACGTGTATATCCTCGCCGCGCGCGGCGCCGTCAGTCCTTCGCAGGGCGCGCGGGATGCTAACTGACTAATGTTTCAAGTTGTAGCCTATGTCGACCCGTCCTTCTATTTAAAAGAACGCGGCGCGAAGCGGCGCCGGAGCCACTTGTCTCATCCAAAATTCACCTATTTCATGGGTCCAGAGAGCGTAGCGATCCTTACGTGTTCTACCATGACCTGTACTGTAGTTCCTCCTCCTTTCCTGCGAAACGCCGTGTAGATTCGAATAAAGGGGCTGGTATCTCTCTCCCCAGAGAGACCAGCCATCGCACACCGATCATCGACCCGCCGACTGGCGGTGCTCTCGCCACGGGGCACTGCCCTCATCCGGCTCACACTGCTTCTGTAGCGCACCGTGCTCTACGCAGGGCACAGGACGAAGTCCATGCGGGGCAGGTCCTGCAACAGACTCTGTCCGGAAAGAAGCCCGTAATGCGTCGCATACCACATTGGGCTTATGAAGCGTGCATTTTCCAGATGCTGTTCATCCTCATACACGCCCTCGTCAAGTTTGCAAAACCGAACAGCGATGTCGAAGGCAGAGCCGATTCCGAGGGTCGTTCGAGAGGAGCATACATACCGTAGATAGTAAATTCGTCGTGCGGAAAAGTTTTTTACTCGCGTGCCGAACGCATTGCAGTTGACCACAAGTATGAGGAGAAACGGTAGCCACGAAAGCTCTCTTTTCAGAGGAGGGGTCTTTGGTTCGACTTCAAAGCTGGCTGTTCTTAGGCAAATGAGCTGTTGCCGCTCCACTGCCGCCTTTGTGCCATTTCACGCTGACGTACGCGAAGCCAGTGTCCTGTTCTTTTACTGTGGCCAACACGCAGCTGCATCAGCTCTGATCTGCAAAATATTAAAGACTAGCCAAGCGGAGAACGTGTGGGCTGTCTGTGTCCCGGAATAATCGACCGGAGCAGGTAAGTTTTGCGTCACATCCTCGAATTCTGTCAAGTTCGAGGTCATCATGCCGGCAGTCTGTATCACTCTTGTAACGCAGTGGTACATTTTCTTTCGCCGATCCGCTTCGGTCCTGAATTTGATTTGTGCCTCCTCAAGTGTCTTCTTAGTCTGCATTCCTGCCTCCTTTTCGTTCTTAAGCTCAGCAACCGTGACCAGGAGTGTGTTTCTTATCGCCGTGCTGAGTTTCTCACTGGATATTAACCCGCTCTTCTCTGCCGGGCCAAGCAGGAAGCCATGCCCGAAGGACGCAATATTGATCTTGTTGCATAACTCTCTTGCACAATCCCAACGATCCCCGTCATGCTCATCTGCGTAACAGCTGTGCCTGGCCCAAGCGTGCAGTCCGACGAGCAGTTGCTGCGAAATATCACAGCACCTCGGAATATCATTCGAAAATAACTTGCGCAGTGCGTCCTCGCTTAAATCGAGGATCATGAGTGGGTCCCCGCCTCTGGGCGACTCTCTGCTGACTTTGGGAGCGGTATCAATCATTTTCACTGCAGGTTCCTTGCATGGTTCATCTGAAGACAACAGATCATGACCTTGCGGGTTCACGAGCAGTGAGTCCTGTTGGACACCAAAACATTTAGCAGGGGTGCTAAGGACGTATTTGCGCATCTCGGTGACATGACATCGATACAGAGCAGCTTTTTCATGAAAAGTCACGGCCTCAAGCACTGCGCACCTCATGCTGTTGACCTCTTGAAACAGCTTTTCGACGGCTTCGGCCGTGAGAACCGCAAGTTTCTCGATCTGTAGGTAGTCCGCTGCCATAGCGAGACTTACTAGGCCATGCAGGTCGTCCGTAAACAAGCTCGATTCGAGTGTCTCTGCCTGACGTATATGACTTAATGCGGTGGTGATTACTTTCGACTCTTCACTGTACAGGAAGAGCAGTACGTCGCGAAGAATGTTCGCCTTGATGGGTACTTCGGCCTTGGCAGCAGAAGCCTCCACAAAGTCCAGATAGAATGCTTTTTCGAAGTACGGGGAGCGATGCGCAATCAACGGGCGACAGGCCCGGATTTTCTCGCCGTCTGATGAGGCGATTGTGACGTCGCACAGCGCGCTGGGTTCGTCGGAGCGGAGAAGAGCGGTAGAAAGACTGTCGACGAGCGCGGGCTTATCAGGAGAGAAATCGAGGTCAGTGATGAGTGTGCTTTTGAATAGCGGGGCCAACTTGGATTCGGTGGCAGCGGGTGGGTTGGCGGAAGGTAGGGAAGCCGGCATTGTGAGGTTGCGGAAAGGATTCGAGCGGCAAGATAGATGGGATGCAGCGGAGATGAATTCGTCCTGGAACGAAATAGATGGGAGCCAGGGCAACGTTGGGGACCATATTTCAAATTTGGGTGACCCATTCTAAAGAAGGCTGTCTAGATGTCAATTCTGTGTTGCGAAAATGAGTCATCGGCGGCGGCGAGAAGAATTGCTTTTGGCGGACTACAACTGGGGGTCAGGCGTGCAAATGCGGGTTCTCTCGTAATTTCAATGATGTCTCGCGTCCATTAAAATTTTCAAGTTGACAAGTTGATCAGAACAGGCCTTTTCCGAATATTGTGAAACGAAATCCGCCCGTGCTGTGGACCACCGGCAGTAGTGACTTTGCTCCATTCTAATAGGCATATTTACTGACAATATCCGAAAAAAGGCCTAAATTCTAAATGACTGGGTAACCAAAGAGTTACTGACAATATCTGGTGGGTATAAATTCTAAATGACTGGGTAACCAAAGAGTATTTACTGATAATATCCGAAAAAAGCCTATTGGCTCTTTAAAATACATGTAGTTTCGAGCAAGGCAAAAGCGTAAACTGCCTGGGCGACCCATCTGAGCTCGCGGGTTTGAATCCCGCTGTGGGGTATTTGACGAAGACGCCTTTATGGCGAGAACGACTCCCTGTCTGGGCGCCGTCGCCATTGCCCGGATTGATTCTAAAAAAACGTATACTCAATCACGCGTGGCGTATTGCCAATGATAAGACATACCTGCATGTACAACGCCCTTCTCCACGTGACCATCCGTCGCTACCGACTACATTTACACCGCCGCATCATGGATACCCAGCGCTCTGTTGAGGAGTCATTCGCACGGCTTTACTCACAATGCTTTGAAAATCACGCCATTCATGCGCCACCACGTTCCACGCAAAAGCAGAGCAGTTGCGGACACGCTGGTATCGAGTACCAATGAAAGGATATGGCGAAGGTCGCAACACGAATCCTCCTGTGCAGTCCCTAGCTGGGATGATTAATGTTTTCCTGGTCTGACAGAGATCTGCGCTCATGTTATAGGACATCTTAGTATTCCTGGATGGATGGGATCAGAGATAGGGGCGCTGGTATGAGGGTCGGGGAACTAGAGACAACATGATTGGAGGGTCATGTGGCAGAAGCCAATGGACATGTATACTTGTGGTGCTGGCGACGGGGCGGAGGTCGGAAAGGTCCTTGGGTTGCACTGAGAGCCGGGCGACAATGGCGCGCGGGCGAGAAGAAAGGGTAGCAAAATACCCCCGGTGACCTCGTTTGTCCCCGGACCGAGCCACGGAGAGCCTAGGCGAGCCTTGATAAGGGCTCCCCGGCGTGTCCTCCGCTTCGGTTAACGATTGTTAACGCGTGTACTGTCAAGCCCTCTGGCCTATAGAATTAAAGCAAGTAAACTACACGTTCACAATACTATCCAAAAAAAATCCACATTACAGTACCGTTCCCCAAGGGCTAAACATGGGTCACTTTTCATAATAGTGGGTCGCGATTAAAATTTGGTATTTTGTTCAGATTATTTCCACCACATTGCATTATGAACTATTTTCCACCCCCTCACAAACCCCCTTCGAGCGAATATCTCAGCATCTACGAGGCTGTGAGTCTTCTTTCTTTTTGCGTTCTATTCTTCGTTGGATATGAGGTAGTATGAAAAAGGCTAGCATCTAAATGCATTTACGGGTGCAGAGATATCTAGAAAGGTAGAATCAGCATTTTCGGGGAAAATGTGTCTCTGTGTACCCAAAATTTAATTATTTGCTGATTCCGCAAATCTCAATGACCCAAATTTAGCCCCTGGGGAACGGTAGTTCTGTTTCGCTGGAATGGGCAGGGGGCTGCAAGGGGTTGATGTGTTTTCCTACTCGAGCACCAGCTTGCCTGTTGAAAATGAATCTTGGGACCATAGGACACGGAAAGAGCCCGATATGTCGGCGAATTGCGAGTCGGACTTCGGTCAGGGGCTTCACAGTGCTCGAAGTAATAGAGGACTGAAGCGGGCATGTTGGAGACGAGACACACTGCGGAGGCAGAGCGTGGGTACGTGGGCAGGTCAGGAAGTGCGAGCTGGTTTCGCTGCTATGTCCTGAATGGTCGCGTGGGTCAGAGAGAAGCCCAAGTACTCGGAGATGTGTAAGTCTATTGGGCCACTAGAATTGATCGTGTTCGATCAGGCACACCAGCGCATATGCGCCTCTGCGTTCCAAGCGGCCTTCCTATCCCTGGCATGTTTGGTAATTTTGGCTCATGGCCGACAACTCGGCCTCTGAAAACCCAAAATCAGAGTCCATATTCTGTGAAGGGGGCATGTTGCTTGCTGAGAGGTGAACCGGTCGGTGACAGGTGTCGGACATCTCCGGAAGCTCGTCGAGAATAGTGCGTTATAATTGCAGTCTCTCGTATCTTGAAGGAAAACTCCCCTTCGAGTCTTCATTCGCGTGCACCTCGCAGAGTAAACGACATGGGCAATATAGCATGCATTAACCCGAGGAAAGCTCGCTGTAGTACTATGCATCCGCATTACTGCATTGTACATGACATGGGCAGTAGCATACATGCCTCGAGGAACCCCGAGACCCTTACTAGTACTAGATGCATATGTATAGTCGAAGACGTCCAGCTTGTCGCCTGATATCTCACTCCCTGTTCCAGTCTCTCGAAACCTTGCAAGCATCTAAACTTGACCGATTTGTGTGATACCGAAAGTCGCAGAGCAATTCCGCTCAGTTGAGGGTTCCGTGCTATCAATCCTGTGCAGTCGGAATCCGCTGGTCTGAAAGCTTGCGAGCGTTCTCTTCTTTCCACCACTCGCACAACTGATGCCTGCTGTTCCACGCCAGAATCCCTGTTACGAGTCAATCTAGCTGGTCTGACATGCCTCGGGTGAACATTCGAAACCCCGAATCCGTTCCACCGTTTCGTGCTATATTAACGGCTATTGTCTCCTCTGATTCAGATCGTATCTACCCATCCAACCCGTCGAAAATCGCAATCACCGCCTTCCAATCTCAACCATGAAGTTTCTCCGCCTTTCATTCCTTGCTCTCTTCTCGGCATCTATCATCTTATCAGCTGCTGCGGTCGCGAACTCTGTGGAAGTGAATCCCACTGTTCGTGCCGAGGCCGACGCTAAATATGGGGACACCGCGGTCTCCACTAGCGGAGATTCCAAGGTATCTACTGGTACAGCTCGCGAAGCCGGCGGCCCTTGCGTCTTCGACATCACCAACCCGTTCAATATGTTCACCGAGCCCACCACTGCTGTAATGTGCAGCTGCCCCGGAGGCGGCAGTGACCGCATCTACTACAGCCACCCGGACTTGGAGCCGTGCATGAGCAAGTGTATCGATCCACACGACGGCGCGATGTGTGATCCCAACGATGGCCACGTCGGCTTCAAGGACGAGTATGAAAAATGCTGCGATTTCTGCTCCGGCGAGCTCGGGCAATACATGTTGAGTGTCCCGCCGCCGAGCACATTCGTTGCCACGCTCAAAGCCTGCCTTCCCAAGCCGGTCAAGCTGTGCCCGAACGTCTGCCACACGGGCAAACCGGAAATCACCAAGCATCGCGCCTCGGATGACTGCTCTGACAGGCCTGTCTGTACCTGTACCGGGAAGCAGTGCGTCGTGCAGGAGTGCTCTGCGGACGGGAAGCCCGGTCATGAGTGCGACTGCAGCAAGAAGCAGTGCCCAGAAGTGTGTCTCCCAGGGTTCAAGGGCTGGCAGAATGCGTACGCCGAGTGTTTCAAGCGCCCGCGTTGCGAGGACCACGAAAACCACGTCTCGAGGTACTGTGAGGTGGAGAAATGTGTGACTGATTACACGATGGATGGATTCCAATGCGGATGCGCCAACTGATGGGTACAGTACTTGGAAGATAGTTAGGCTGTCCGGTAAACGGCAAATATTCCTCCCTGTTTCGATTTCTATCGACAACGGATATCGGAGCTCGTCCTCTCTTTACCTACCTCACATGATTGAGAGTACATTTAGCCTAACGTTATCACGTGGTTGAAACCGGACCATAACATATTATACAGCCATGTATTCGGTCAGTAGCAGAGGTGCACCTGGTGCACCTGTGAATGAACTTTGGACCGTGACGAGCCCAACTGCGATACAGCACAACAATACATCAATAGATACATTGAAAAGGAAAATCGCACTGTGGTTTTCCACGATACCAGGGCTGTGCAGTACTTTCGGTGGCGACATTTGCATAGCCTGTACGTGCACTGTTGGCCCCTTTGGTAAATGATTTCCCTCTCCACTGACTACTGAAACAATTTGAGATACAGCCGGAATAGGCAGCAGCTCACAACTGCACCAACACTGGTTGTTCTGAGGTTTAATAAAAGTGTACACGTGCTGACAACAATAAACTAGTGCACGATTCTACCTAACGAGTTGCAGTTGAGTTGCTGCACGGGGGCACCGACCGAACCATAAGCAACCCCCGTTGCCAAAGGCAATTGTAACGTACTTTGTCAGCTCATTGAGCCGACCGACATCTATTTGAACTAAACTACTGCTTTGCTTCGAGTGACTGACTGCGGCTGCCTGGCGGACATCTGTCCGGAGTCGGTCTGCACGTAATGAACTTACAGTCTCGGCTCTAATGACTACCCGGCAGTTGAACGACCGCTGGTGGAGCAGGAGACATTCCACACGCCGCAGGCGGTGCTCGGTGCTTTTCCTGCCGGGCTCACACGCTTGGCGATCCTCTCATTCCTATCTCCCTCCTTTCTCCATCAATCGCTCCCTATCTATTTCTCTCTACCTGTATCTCTCCTAACCGCGCTGCCGTATAGCGTCACCATCAAACCAAAAGTTGGAATCGCGCTAGCCGACGCGCGAAACAGTCCTGGACGGAAAGTAGTACTGTCCTGAAACCTACTGTACTCAGGATCGCATGGCGTATAGTTCGTGTAGCAACTTGCTATACGAACTATACGCCACAATGTATAGTTTGTATAGCACGCCACAATGTAGAGTGATCCTCCTTGTCTTGCAATTAACAAGACAGGGTGGTGAATAGTTTAACCATGTTACACGTAGACTACTGTAATGGTCCTCTGTAGCAAACTCCGGACTGGAGCATGGTCGATAGATAGAACTACATGGAGACTAGAGAACGACTACGGTAGATTTGACTGCGATCGTCCGTGGTGGACCAAAGCCTCTATGGAGTTTGGCTGGGTTCACCTGCCGCTCTGATTAACACCACAGGACGAACATTCTGCAATTCGTACGGATAGTAACTGGCAAGGAACCAACGCATATGCAGCGGTATTATATTCCTCTTTTTATAAGCCGCTGCATAAGCGCCCTGAGTAAACCGAAGCTAGAGCTTCCCTTCACCCTTTCGCAACACCGACGTGTCTACAATGGTATGAAATACAATTCAATACATATAAGGAGTTCGATACGCAGAATAGGGATCAAGGGAAGGATGATTCGTGGATCTTCATCTAATTAGACAAGAAGACGATGTACGTCCGGCTCAAGAAGTCTAGTTCGGAGTAGAACAGACCAAGAATGACTGCTGAGGAACAGAAACGGGCGATAAGAAACTGGTGTTTTGATTGATAATGACAAAGCAAAGTATGCTTTAGTGTTGCATGTGGTTGCAATAAGCTTTAGTATTGCAACACGGGTCCTGATCAACGTTGTACAAAAAAAAACCTTGCCAAGATTCCCGTTCTTGCTTTGTTTTCATACCCTCGTTCTTTATGTGAAGTTTAAAAGGGAACCCACTGTTCCCGTCATTGTAGGTGCTGGCGAACGGAATGCGTATACTTCTACAGAAACGTTGCGCAGCAAGATTTGAACGGCTGTATCCCCTTTACTGTGCAGTAGCAGACTGCATCGATTCCATGAACGGATAAGTATGGGCTGGTGAAAAAGTGTGGAGTTTGTTTCGATACAGCACTTGCAATTGATACGAAGGGGGAGTGCATCAAAGCGGTGGTGGTTTCCGGAGCTCGTAGACTGGCACGTCTTCCACAAATGGGGCTCCAGTGATCCCGGCGACCAATGGAGCAGCTGTGCTTCGTATGGCGATACGTACTGGTTGCACACGAACAAGTAGGTGCGCGGAACAAAATGAATAGATAAGGAGTCGGCGTTACGCCATGTGTTGGGTGTCTATCTCTCGCCAGTGGTGACTTCG